>LTAE01002732.1:26325-37441 GCA_001647135.1 Pontederia paniculata | reverse complement strand
ATATATATATGCTGTAAGAATTGAAATTTGATTATAAATATAATGAAAATAATGACCATAATAGTTTAAATTTATATTTATAAATTGAAAATTTTACATATGTCAATTCATTATGAGAATTATCACTTCTTTATTGTGAAATATTGACATTAGATTCTTAAGGTTCAAACCTAAACAAACATTTATATGGTTATATATCACTCTCCAAGATTGATTATTTCTTTGATAGAAAAAAGATAAGATGATTAGACACTTGTACGACTTAAGTAAATTTATAAGTGCAGTTTATGCAACTGTGCACTAATTCACATGAAAGGTGGTTATAATAACTATAGATAGTTATAATAATTATGCATGTGCTGCACTATAATTAGGTGATTCCACTCCTTTGGAGGGTGTAATGTTTTTTGTAGGAGTACGAAAAGCTACCAAAATATCGCAAAAGTTTGTAGTACTTTGGATTGTGAACAAGTGATTGCTTTTTGCTTGTGATTGCACTCTCCACAATGATACAAACACAACAATCAACGTGGAATAATGTCTCATTTCCGCTGCAAGATATTTAGTATACCATTCTTATGATCCTATAGATAGTGATATCAGAGCCACGGAAATATTATTGGATTGTGCAAATTAATTTAATTAATTTTGCACCGTCCGTTATATGGCCATAAATGAGGAATGAAAAATGAAACTTTTTGGTTGTCGTTTGTACTGCTATCAAGCTGAAATGTGGTACATATTTTATTATATTTTTTCGTGAATATATAATGAACGAAAACAGGGGAGATTGTTAAAAAAAAGGAGGCATAATAATTTGCTGATGCGCGGGCCTAAGGCTGCAATGCTGTCCGCTGGTGCCCGGGCCAAGGTTCACCGCGCCTAGGCCCACAACATTGTCCATTGATGCGCGGGCCGCGCCTTTTCCTTGTCACACGGGCATGACCCATGTAATAGGTTGCAGATATGTGAGCTTCGACCCACGCGATGCATGTGCCAATGCGCGAGCTTAGCCCAGGCGCCACATGTGAGAAAGCTTGCGGACCAGGCCCGGCGTGGGTCGGCCCGTGCGCCGGCCATTGAACAAGTGCGCGGGCCTTGGCCTGCAGTGCTGTGTCTGCAACACACGCGCGACCATTGTGTCGGTTGTGGAGGCCTGGTTGAAAAGTTACATGTTTTTTGAAATTACAATATATTATAAAAACTTCAAGAAAATTATATTAAAATGCAAATACTATTGTTTTGCTACAAAAAATTTCAATTTTTTTGTGGGACTTGTATTGTTGAGGATGACATTCAAATGATAAAATTTTGTTTATTTTTGCATTATTATGGTTGTTGTAATTAATGCCATAATTATTATCTTGCACATAATTACACCATGGTAATTTGAAAAATTAGTGAAAAAAATCAAAATATTATCTGCCATAATGTTTAGGCATTTTTCATATGATCATGATGTAAAATGTTATCATTCATGCCATTATGTGCAACACTAAAATGCAAGTCATGCATGTTATATGTTTATCTTTTTATATGGACATATGCATGCATGAAATTTTTCGTCATGTGAAACATGAAACCTGTGCATTGTGTGACATTTTTTGAGAAATAATATATTCCAAATCTAATTTTTTAGTTTTTTGGTGTAACAAAATTTTTCCACATGACATTGCATATTTTTAATGTATAATTTTTTTTTGAAATTACTAATTTTGAAAATATATGTATGATAACAATATCAACTTATTGTTGTACGAATAATTTAGATGCTATATATATTTACTTAAGGCATGTGAAAAAATAAGTTATCTTTATGAAAATTAATCATATGCTTAGTGTTATACATGTATGTATTTTTAAAACATGTGACATATAATTTTGTGTTTATATGTAGCTGTAATAAATTGTTATCTCCATGCTTATTATCATACATATATTATTTTCAAGCATGTAACAAATAATTTTTATTTTTTAAATGAATCGACTGATAATTTGTATGGTTGAAAAGTTCATATGTCATCTATGTAATACTGGTCTTATGCATAAATATGATTATTACAAACGTGACATGTTTCATGACATTAAAAAATTATTTATTTTTAATAATGACTTGAACCTAAGTGTATTATGAGACATAGGTAGTCCAAATAGGATCAAGACATTTAAAATATTTAATGGTCATTATAGTATTCTCTATTGAGTAGTGCGTAACATTATGTGCATGTCTAAGTAAATCTGTCTCATAGAGGATGAAATTAAAGTGGGTTGGATCCATTCGCTCTTTTGCGACTTACTTGGTGCACTGCTAGTGGAGTATCCAGAATTTACTATATTCATGAGACATGATAATATTTTTTCTAATTTTGGTGATGAGACGAAGTGGTAGTGGTTCCCTAATTGAAACCTTGCATAAGAAAGGAAGTGCTCTCATTGCTGTAACCCTGATTGTCCTAGTAAAAACTATGAAAATGGAATGTTATCACATTATATTTTTTGATGATTTTGAATGTTTGGTCAATCCAAAATTAATAGTTCTATGCCTTGACACAATTATATTATTTTTTATAATATGATAATATTTTAGAAAAGTGGGAGATGAATAGGAGCTTTGTTATCACTTGATGTCACTATACTTTAATATTATCATTCTATTGATTTTGAATATATGCTACAAGAAGACTTGTGTATAAGACTAACAACCATTTATTTTGAACATGATTTAGGAACCATGACCATCAAGTAAATAATGGTTGAATTGAACGAGGGTGATTAATTGAATGAGAACAATTATGACATATGACATAGAAAAGCTAGTGCAATACATCCTCGAAGAAAAGAAAGTAATTGAACACAAAAAATATCATGCCTTAACTTGAGTTTGGTGTCACACCTCAACATAGGAGGAATTTGGATGTAATAACGCATGAAAAAAAAGGACAAAAGAGTTCGCATCACGTTGCTGAGTTGTATGAAAAGTTTTCTTACGTGTGGGTTTGAGGTATATACGACACTGCCAAGGCCATGTGGGATGTTCTTCACAGTAAGTTCCAACATAAGTACCACTAAGTTGAGAGCACTTAACTTTTAAGTTCGATTCATATTACATGCGCCTGAACCATACCATGTGGCAACATTTGCGTGAATTATCGAACTTGATCTGTGAGTTACAAAATGATGTCACACACTTATGATTGATCAACAAGTCCAAGAGGTGATTTATTCCCTTACAAAATGTTGGAATTTAATGATTTTGAATATTGCTCATAATGAAAGCATCAAAACCTTTAGTGATGTGGCAGACCATCTGAAAATATTAGAAAAGTGCCTTCAGGAAGTTCAACCATTTAAACAAGCATATGTTGCTAAATCAAGTAAGAAGGGCACAAGCCAAAGTTTCAAATCCAAAATACCACATCAGGAGAAGGGAAAATGCAAAACTAGTGAACACAAGAAAGTAAAAAAATGACAAGCGCAAACATGGTAAGTGCGGTGGAATTTAATAAAACTAAAATGAAGTGGTTTAATTGTAACAAATGTGGACACTTCACATGAATGCATTGAGCCAAAGAATAAAAAGTAGGTATACTTTTATGAACAAACTTATGTTTATATTTCTAGTTGTGCATTAATGTCTAACTCTTATCCTTTGTGGATGGTAGACTTAGGAGCAACCAACCACATAGTAAAAGAATATGAAACCTTTGTAGATTTTCATCGATTTAATTCTGAAACAAAGTGAATTTACGTTAGCAACAATGCATGTGTGGAGGTCAAAAGTATTAAGACATGCAAATTGGACTATTGTGAAATGTGTTTTATATCTGCACGATATCTTCATGCTCCAGATATTTGACAAAATTTGATTTCAGTATCTTGTTTAGACAAACTTGACTATGTACTAACTTTCTATTTTGGTTGTGTTGATGTAATATTGAATAATGCTTGTATTTGCACTGCTTATTTATGTAATAATTTTTATGTTCTTGAAGTCTTAAAATATTTTCAAAATTCTAATTAATCATTTATATCGTTTATTGATAGAAATGGGGATGTCAACACTTAGCACACCAAGCTAGCCCATATTGGGCAAGACCGTATGAATGATTGCTAGAGAAGGCTTTTTGGATAACCTCTCTAAGGTCACACTAGGTAGATGTGAAAATTGCCTAATTGATAAAGCAAATAGAAAATCATTTGAACATCTATGGACCTATGAATGTTAAAGCTAGATATGATTTCTCTTATTTTATTACTTTTATATATAATTTTTCATGGTACGATGTGGTCTATTTAATCTCACACATATCCGAGGCATTAAATTTCTTCAAAAGATTTATGAATATGATCGAGAATCAATTATATCATAAAATCAAGATTTCACAAACAAATCGTGGTCATGAATTCAAGATGTAACAGGCTGTCTCTTGCTGCCACATGGTAGCAGACCCATAGCTATCTGCAGGCTTGGACCTACAGTGAGTACAAATGCCTCCTTTTTATTTATTTTGAACTTTTGTTAACTGAAGTCATACTTGTCAATATTGTAGAAAAGTAAGCGGTTTCCAGATTGTTTTGGAGGATTCTGATAGTTCAAGAATTAGATTGTATTTTTATCTTATGAACTATAAATAATAGACAATTGCACATATTAATAAGGTTTTTTCCAAAAAGAAACCATAGATCATTTTTTTCTCTCTTCAGTTCTGCTTCACATTTCTTGCTGATTCCAACGTTTGCTTTTTTTATTTCAAGTTTTTGGATAAGAAATCATATTGCTGCTAGTGACGTGGATCTTTTGACATGATATCAGAGCTAAACTGTTGCAGCAAAATTGCTTCTTCACTTTGATCAAAATTCTTTTTTTTGGTCAGCTCGTACTCTTCTTTATAGTTTCTGGATTCGAAGATTTGTTTCGGCTTTGCACTTCGGATCTCAAGGCTTCTTGATTTGTGCACTTTTCTTGAAATGGCTTGTACATCCAAACATTCTGCAAATCAATCAGTTCATCATTGCAACATCTCAAATTTTTTTCACAAGGATTATATTGTTGTATGTGATTCCTGATTTATTAGATCAATCACAAGGTTCTTGGATAATTGGTGCTACCAATCATGTGACGTTCAGTTTGAGTTGGTTAACCATTATACATAAGTTAATAGTTAAAAGTTTTGTTATACTACTCAATGGTGGAGGGTGAAGAATATAATAGGCATTCCATCTTTCAAGTTCAATGTCATATCAGTAACTCAATTGATCAAAGATTTTTTTTGTTTGTAACCCAAGAGAAAGAGGACCCTATTTGAAAAGAAAATGGAAGTTCATATAACCTACGAAATTTTGTAAAATAACTAAAGTAGATGCAACAATTTCTGAAACTGGCGTTAAACTTTGTCATAAAAAAATTTGGCACTTACCAATTCAAAATTCTTAATATTTTTGAAAAAACATCAATAAAACAATTTCTATTGTCCAATGTGTCCTCTAGCAAGACAACACAAATTATATTTTTTTGTTAGAGTATGTTTTGATTTATTAAATATGGAACATGGGGACCTTATAAATATATCATACATAATGGTAAAAGGTTTTTCTCACTATCGTGGATGACTTTACAAGAAACATTTGGAGATTGTTTGATATGATGTAATCCAGAGAGATCATTAGTTATTTAATTTAAAATTTTCAAGGCCCATTATATTATCATGTTTGAATGCTGTTATCGGTAATTTTTACTACTGCAGTCATTTAAATTACCATCTCACTTGATATTGAAGATAACACCCATAGAAAATATCTTTCCAAATTAGTAGTATGATGAGATACATTTTGACAAAATTATCTCTTCAATCAAACTTTTATAATATTCATATTTTATAATGAAATAACATTATTCAACATCATCTTCTTAATTTTTTAAGATTATTTTATCAACGATTGATAATATAAACTTCATATATTTTGTTCAAACTCACTTGTTTTTTTATTTTTACCCTTATATATATATATATAAAATAGTACATTAGTAAAGTTCAATATTTTTTAAGATATTTTAATAATTTTTAGTTTAATAATTTAAATTTATGTTATTAGTACTTATCAAACACTATAATGTAATATTACTAGCCATTTATAAAGTGATAATATATTTTAATGCTGATCTATTTTATCAGTTAATAAAAATGTGAATACGTCAAACAGTCCCTTAGATATATCTATCGAAAAACAAAGGAAAAGTGTTAGATTTTTTCCAACAATTCATTACATTTGTTGAAACTCAATTTGATTCTAAAGTAAAGACTATATGAACATATAATTGGTTAGAATTTTTTAATAAAAAAATATAATGTCCTGTTTACCTCAAAAGCAGGGGTGGACCTACATATAGTGGGGGGAGGGCCTCGGGCCCCCCTCCCTCCCAACTTTTCGGTATAGAATATATATATATATATATATATATATAGGTATATACTAGTAGATACAATAAATATATAAAATAAGTATTAAAAAAGAGCAAGATTACTTATTTGGTGTAGTGGTTTGGGTGTTTTGGGTACTATAATAAGGCAAGGGTTCAATCCTTGGCCCCTCTCAATTTTTTTTTACTTTTATATGTATCGGCCCCCTCTAACTTTTCGTTCTGGGTCCGTCCCTGCTCAAAAGGGATCATTCATCAAAGTACTTGCACCTACACCCATCACAAAATGGAATAATGGAAGCACAAATATCTACTAGAAGTAGAAAGGGTAATAATGTTTTAGGCCTAATGCTAATCAATAATGGGAGAAAACATTATTTTTTGATAAAGGTTGCTCACAAAAATTAAATTAATAGGAAAATATTATTTTGGTGAAGAGCCTTGAGAATTTAGGATGATCAAAATATTAAAGCTAAACTAATTTAACCAAAATTGAAAGTTAAATCCTACGGTGAATAACGAATTAGAATCTAATGATATATCTTATCTTCTACTTAAAAATATTTTCAAACAATCTGAAACTTTGTGAAAAACTTGCAAATCCCTTGGAAACTGTAGATAGAGATTCCTAGGGTCAGATTAATATGCTAAAAGGTTGGAGAAAAGTTACAACGTGTAAAAAAGAGAGAAGCCTTGGATTGAGAAATATATTTTTTGCACAGTACACTCGGAAATGATATTATGTTGGAGCCCATCTTCGTCTAGAAAGTATTTCTTTTGTTCTACTTAATGTTCAGATTATTTTATTCTAATATTCATTCATTTGAGATAATTTTTCATTGTTCAAGTAGTCTTATGAATTCTTCTTTAGTAATTTGACTTAGTGATGCGAGCAAAGATATTCATATTTTGTGCATGTCATTTAGGATATTTTTCTGACTTTGATCATGGTACACATCAATTTTAATATTTATTTTTCATAAATTCTTTTAAATATGTTTATACCCAATTTCCTTTGTTTATATCTCTTAGGATATAAGAATTGAAATTTGCAGTAGCTGGAATGCATAAAATATGAAAATGAAGTTTAAATCAAGCATAAAAGAAAGAAACCAACAAATCTAACACACCCCTTATTAGGATTTAACATGAACCACATTCTATCGCAACACACGCCATTTTCATGTTCAACACATGTTGTTTCAGGTAAAAAAACTAGTCAATTTGTAAACCATGTTCAAGTAACAAAATGATACATTTATTGGGCTTTTAGCAATCATTTTGACTCGCGATTTAGGAATTTTAAACATCAACGATGAAGTTTTTGGGTTGATGTGAAAATTCGTTACAGGCAAAATATATGCTAGCAAGTGCATTAATCGTTCAAGTAATATAATCTAACATGTACAAAGTTATCTATCCCATGAAGAACAACAAACAAACAATCTAATCTCAGAGGTTAATAAGAGACGTCATGGATATTGGATTGTGTTCAGTTCAGAAAATTAAAAAGATAAAATAAAGGATTTATAGCAATAACTAATGATGCCTAGGGCATAGATGATATATAAGATTACGATTAAACTATGCTTAGCCTTTTCTATATCTAACTCAACCGATGAATAACAGATTAACTTTCAAATTGATTACGAACACCTACATTATGACCTCTTGTTTGTTCTGGGTGACGATCAACTATTACAAATCTAAATGAATTGAGAATACTGTATTCTAGATCTACTCTTAAATCCACTCAGTTTGTAATGCAGTAAATTGTGACTTCTAAATCATTACAGCTCTATTCGAGATTAGATTAACAAACCACCAAACCTAACATGCCCTTCCGGTTTTAAGTTCAAATAATGCATTGTTCAACTAAATAATTAAATGATGATGTCAATAGAAAGTTGGAATTAACAAAAGACATGTCAATAGTCTATAATCAATCCAAACAAGTATGAGGAAAACACTAGAAATCATGTTCCTGAAAATTACAAACTTAAAGAAAGCATTATCGAGTAAGGTTCATAAATTTTCATAGCATCAAAACTATTACAAATTAACGACAAAAGACATCAAATAAATATGAAGAATACAAACTCTTTATCCCAACATAATACAGAACAAGGAATACTCTAGAGATTGTTGATGAGCTACTGCACAACCCTCCTTTCGAGTTAAACTGCACATAAACCTTCTCAACCACCTCCCTGAGTTACTCCCACATTCTTTGCTTCAAGGAACAAGTTGACAACTCTTAGCATGGGGCTCCCAATTTCAATGGGTATATTTATAGCCTCCTCATATGTGGTTAGGATTTTCCTAGGATTTTGTGAGGTTGCAACCTTTCCATTTCATCGCCAAGGAAACTCTTCCTTTGAATTCATAATAAATTATGTGGATAAGATTTAACCATGCAAATCACGTCCATATCTTCATAAAATTGAATCCCAAGGCAGCTTAATAATAAAGAGTCCTTTTGGCATTGAAAACCTTGCAAAAGATTATGTGAACACGAATTTTAGATCGTTTGTCATGCCCTATGATAGCTTCTCACGGCCTGTGAAACTTCACATGTAGTATAAAAACCCATAGTCATGACCCATAACTTCTAGACACGTAACTCATGTAGAATTCTGAGTCGACAACTACTAATTTTGGTACTTATGGATCGTGAAAAGATTTAATGGTCTGCTAAACCGACGTCTTCAACATCGCTTCTTAATGTCAACATTGTGACCTCATTAGTGCCTTGTGAGGTGTATGGTAACTACCCATGATATGAACACATGATTTGTTACATTCAGAGTTTGCAAATTCTCCTCCTTGCTAGGTCGTGACTTTGGCGTCGCGATCGCAACTCATGGTATTACGACATGTTAAATATTAAATTGCTGAATTGAGTCTCTTGGTGAGGTCGTGATATTTAATTACGTCTCATTATATTCTCTTGTTGATCTGTAGGCTCTCTGTCATGGTCGTGATACCAGGTAACAAACCAAAAAATTGGTTAGAATGGTCCTTTGTGATGTGAATCGACTCCTTTTCGTTGTGTGATCTCTTCTAGACTCTCCTCAGCTCCTCCATGTGGTTTTCGACAAACGAGTATTGAAACATGGGTAGATTTCTAAGATAAATGAAATAAAAGCAAACAATCGCTAAAATGGATGCATGCCACAATAAAATCAACCAAAATGATACTAAATGCAAACCTATAAATATGTTGAATTTTGCATGCATCACTTGTTCGTCAAGTAACCTTACAACCATATGTTAGTTGTACCCTATAAATAGACATGTTGAGGGCCTCTAAAAACTATCTCTCAACAACTATAGTAATTTATGAAGTTGCAAACGTCAAATCTTAATTAGTGTTTCGTGCCAAGAAGAAGAGAGAAGTCTAGGCTGAATTGACGATCAAAGTTACCATCTAGAGCAATGTCTACCTGACTGAGATTTGATGCAAAAGATCATCCAATTACCAGTGAGATTTTGTCATAGTTTTTATTGATTAATTATTTGATACACTCGTGTATTTTCTAAAGTAGTTCTCTGTTAAAGAGTTTTGTTGAACCTTGTTATTCTCTTGACTTAGTACTTCTATTCCGAGTTTGATGAATATGCATCAATATGAGAAGGTTTTGCTCATGCTCGTGAAGTCATGATCACGACCCATAAAAATCAATCCTTCAATTATTGAAAGCTTTGCCGAATCCGCTACACACTGGTGAAATAAAAATCACGACTCGTGATGAGGTACTAGTCCAAGTCTTAGTTCGTTTATGGTCGTGAGACAAGTAACAAGGTTTGTGATGGGAATTTTTCTTGAGATGCTCAGTTGCGCTCATGGTCATGATTGCTGCGTTACGACTGTGAGTGGTGTTATCACGACGGTGAAAGTTGTATCAAAGCCTATGACATATTTTATTATTTTTTGTTGTCAATTCGCTCGTGGCTGTGATTAAATGTTCATGGTCATGAAGTTGAGGATCACAGTCTGTGACAAAGTAGAACTTTAGCCCTTTTCTTCAGATGACTCATGGATTAAAAAAAATGCCAAAACAATGAAAACTGAGGCAAATTATGACATGCAAGCTATAGTTTTAAGTTATAGTTGTTAGCTTGAGTTAGGCAAAATAGTTTTAAGTTATAGTTGTTAGCTTGAGTTGTTGACGGTTCCAGAAGATCTAGCATGAGAACTTGTGGCTTGTAGCCTCCATTGACATAATTTTTCACTCTATGGACATTGATTTTAAATGTTTGCGTATATTCAAGGTTTGTAATTTCACTATTTCTTGAGTGATGATTCTTTAACAATGTAACGTCCACTCTATCTAAATCTAAGTTTTTCAAGAAATAATGTTAACCTATTGTTGTAAAGGAGGACATGATGACCAGGAAGAAGTTCTTCTGTTTTATGTGTTAGTCATACCAAATTTTCACTTTCTCCTTATACAATCTATTTTTTTCATAGGCTTGAGTTTGAAATTCATTTAATTCATTCAGTTTCAGTAAGTATATCTTCCTTAGTCTCATCGATGTCTGATGCGAAAAATGCTGACATGCAAATTCAAATGCTAGCAAGTGCACTAGTCGTTCAAGTAATAAAGAGATGAGTAGAGTGTTGAACCCACGATGATTGATGAATTTTAAGATTCTGAAATTTTATCTTGAAAACCCGATTTAAAAGATATTCAG
>LTAE01002732.1:5007-25314 GCA_001647135.1 Pontederia paniculata | reverse complement strand
TGATTCGAACACGGCTTTGACACGGCTGGTGTTGACGTCATCGTTGACACGTGGCGTCTTCTGATTGGCTGAATCCTCCTTGTTGACGTGGACACGGTCGCTGCTGTGATCTGACGTGGCATGCCGAAAACGGTCTGAGTTGGAAAACACGGTCCAAGTTGATAGTAGAATTTGCCTGTTGATTTTCGGGGACGAACACGGACCATTTTGTACTGAAAACGGCCCGAGTTGGGCTTGATTTCTGTTGGACCTCGGCTATTCGTGTTTATGTCGAATTCTTCGTAGTTTAGGCTTCTTTTTCCTGAAAATCACAGAAGATAGAACATATTGGTAGTTTCTGACTCAAAGACAAAATATAATGAATAATGTACTAAAATAATAAATAAACCTCTACTAAATGCCTAAAAATGATATGAAATAGATGCGTGCAACATGTATATTTTTGCTCGCGTCAATGTCAAAGTTCAAAAATTTTGTGGCCCATTATGTCCTATGTTTAAGTTCTATAGGCAGATGATAAGATTTGCCAAATACTAGAGGGTATGAGAACATGCCTATAGGAGTTTTATATGTAGTTTTGTATGCCTACAATGGATTGTCCAATTGAGCGACCAGTCTTTTCTAGAGGCATTCATAGTCTTTTCAAGGATTCCATTTAGTTCTCTGTTTGACAATTTAACTTGACAACATTACTGTGCATGATATCGTGTACTTAGTATGTGGGTTACCCCAAATTTGGGCCATAGTTTTAAGAACAAATTATTGCAAAAGTGTGTCAGTTGTCACTAATGATGGCTTTAGGGGTACAAATTAGATGAAAATATTCTTTGGAAGAAATTTTGTTATTATTTTTGAATCATTAGTGGGTGTGACAATGATTTCTACCCACTTAGATACATAGTCTACAACCACCGAAATATACTTATTTTTGAAAGACTTAGGAAAAATCTCATGAAGTCAATCACCAAACATCAAAGATATCGCAAAATATAATGTTATTTAAAGGCATTTCATTTTTGTGAGAAATATTACTTGACCATTGACATTCATCACAAAGCTTAGTATCTTTGGAAAATGTTCTCCATAAAATTTGCATTCTATAACTTTTGCACCAATTGGATTAGGCCCAAAATGCTCTCTTGATGGATGATCATGATAGTGACTCAGAGTCTTATAAAACTCCTCCTCCGGAACACATCTACGATTTTTTTTATTTGCACATATGAGAAACAAATATGGGTATTCACAAATAAAATGCTTCAAGTCAGAAAAATATTTCTTGTTTTGTTCACTCGCCATTCCTTTAGGAATCCAACCTCCAACTAAAGTGAATGTGCAAAATAAAAATAAACTTATGAACGATGTTGATGCAGAAAATCTTTTCATCTAAAAATTCCTCCCAGATGCCCATTTCCTCTCTAAGTGTCTACTTCGGTCGTGAGAGGTGATCAGCTATCAAGTTTTCATATCCCTTCTTGTATCTAACATCCTCATGCGAAAAAATGCTGACAATGCAAGTAGAAATGCTAGCAAGTGCACTAGTCGAACAAGTAATAAAGTGTAAGAGTAGAGTTGTCGATCCCACGAGAAATTATATAACTAACTAATCAGAATTCTGGGCTAATAGGAGATAACATTAATTTCAGGATGGGTGTTTCCAGAAAACTAATAATATAAAACTATAAGTAATAATAATAATAATATAGGGATGATAACTAGGGGTTGGATAATACTCAATTCAAGATAGATACTCAGAATTTTGCACAACAATCGAATATGATATAAAACTCAATATTGAATCCTCAGATGGTTAGGCAAACCTAAATATATGAATTCCTTTAACACGTAATTCAACTATCTTGCCTTAAACAATCCAGAAAATACATCGTAACGGGTCTATCCTTAGGAAGATAATCACAAGATGCATAGCGGCCCTTCGGAATAATCTTCATTTTCTGGCTCTCTTCTCTTTTTCAGCACCCTAGCCTCCTCCTTAGATCTCTGGATAGAATAGAATTCGTCCTTGGTTCCTCCAGGATTCTCCAGGATAACCTCTCTGGTTGCAAATGAAATCCTTTTATACCTAGGGTTTCTTAGGGTTAAATCAACATTACATATGAACCCTTGGATCAAATCTGCTTCTCGATCAATGGTGATGATGAAAGTCCAATAAAACTTGTGCAAATCCTCAGAAATATGATAGAATCTAATCTTCAAAGTCTTCAATCAAATCCCAAACTTCCTGACTGTCAAATCATATCAAAATCTTGGAATAAATGAATCTGCGTAACTTCATCACGGCCTGTGACAGGAAGTCACAACTCGTAAATGAAGATTACCTCATTATTCCTCAAGTCGTCACGGCCCGTGATGGTACATCACGGCCCGTAACTCGGGCTTTGGGCAGGTTCTGCTTCTTGGATTGTTCTAACTTATGGCCCGTAACAAAATATTACGGCCCGTAAAAATTGTGGACTTCACATTTGCTGCTTCTGTCGACACCGTGATAATAGCTAACGCTCCGTGATATGACCCATCACGACCCGTAACCATGTGTAACGGCCCGTGATGGATCTGATTTCTGTTTGCAGAGTTTCGGCATGTGGTCGTGATACGCTCTTCGCGGTCATGATAGACTTCATAACGGCCCGTGATGTGTCATCATGACCCGTAATGGCTGAGGGAATACGCAATGCCTTCGGCACGATTAGGCTTCGCTGCTGCTAGTACTGATGTATCACGACCCATAATATGTTATCATGGTCCGTGATGACTACAGAATATTGATTTCTCCCTCCCGAGCACGTCCATTTGCAATATTCTGTTGATTTCGATCCTTCTTCCACCTTTCCATGTGATTTCCTACAAAATACACCAAACAAGAGTAGATTTCGGACTTGGAAGAATATAATCAAATAAAGTAGAAAATAGATGCACGCACTAACATAATGAATTAAAATAATGCCTAATGCAAGCCCTAAAATATGTTATAAAATGCATGCATCACATCCACATCAAATGCTTGAAGAAGAAGGATCCATCTCAAGAGTTTGGGTTTTTTCTTCTTTCTTGGTTATTAAGTGCCTGATCACCGTGAACACAATAACTTATGAGCAAATCATGTAGGACCAAAATTTATCAAACGTATAGACCTCTAACAGGAATTCCTTCTCAACGGTAGCACAATTTAGTTGAGAAGGTGTGAGTGCCCAGTTTGCATAGTAGATCACATGAAAGATCTTATTGCAGCGTTGACCCAACACTATTCCAATTGCTTCATCACTTGCATCGTACATAAACTTAAAAGGTAAACTCTAGTTTGATGCAACTACTATAAGATCAGAACTTAACTTGTCCTTTAGTTTTTGAAATGCCATAAAGAATTCCACATTGAATTTAAACTTGACATCCTTTGGGAGCAAGGTTGTCAAATACTTTGAACATTTTGAAAATTCTTAAAAGAACCTTTTGTAGAAACTAGCATGACCCAAGAAACTTCTTATGTTCTTCACTTGGTTTGTGGTGGTATGTTGTCTATGACATCAAAATTGACCTTCTCAATTTCTATGCCTCTTTCAGAAATTTTATGACCAAGAATTATACTCTTCCTAACCATGAAATAACACTTCTCCCAATTGAGAAACTAATGTGTTTCCTCACAATGTTAGCCTAATTTTAGATTCACAAGACAATTGCCAAAAAAACTCCCCTACAGAGTTGACTAATTCATACTAGCAAATATAGCCATCACGCAACGATAGATTGTCGTTGGAGCAAGGCATTGTTCCTGTAAGAAAATGTGCCATAAGGATATATAAATTTGGTCTTGTCCTCATCTTTAGGCACTACATCGATCTGGTTGTATCATGAATAACCGTCAATGAAGCAGTAGTAGTTGTGCCCAAACACAAGATCCAACATCTGATAAATAAATGGTATTGGAAAAGATCCTTGCTGGTGGCATCATTTAGTTTTCTATAGTTAATGCATACCCGCCATCCAATCATTATTCTTTGTGATATCAATTCATTATTTGCATTGCTTACTGATGCGATGCATCAAGTGTTAGTATTAGGTTCTTTATAGTTATGATTTGCACTATTTTCGTGTCGTCGTATTGTACTCGGCCCCCATTCCATGATAAGTTTCCACTTTTGTAGCAAGCATGCACCATATAATCAAAGATGCTGCTTTATGCCTTCATTTCAGGAACTTTGGAAAAAAAGGATCTTTCACACCCTCGCATCATGAAGCATCACGACTCTACACGAGAGATCTCCTGACGACAAAATGCCTAAATGGAAAAAATCTTTTACAACCCATATTTGACAAGGACATAACAAAAGGATAAAAAAGACAACATCGGGCTGGACAGAGATACCACATGTCAAATGAAGGCAAACGAGATAAGAAGGATGAATTAAAAAAGGTAGAAAAATGTCTCACATTCTAGAAAACATTAGCAGAGGACAAACGCGGGGGATCACCTCTTCTCCATCGCTGGAGGAACGCAAAGACGATGCCATTTACCAGCAGAAGTACAAATGAAGAATGTGAGTTTTTCTAAACTTTATTTATGTATTTTGATTAACATGATCTGTAACTAAGTAAGATTATCTAGAGTTAATAGTAGGGGATGAATGATTGGATTTCTATCTCGGTTTCGAACACTTTGAACTATCTCTGGTTTTCACTATATAAATCCATCATTGGATTTTTTTCGTATCGAATGTTATGAAGAGTTTTGTTTATCTTGTGATCGAATACAACTGACCATCCATTCTGTTTTTGATGAGTGGCTAAAAACACCGTTTACACCCCTCATTTATGTCATCTTTTGTGTTTTGTATGCCACTTGAGGCCTTCTTGCCAACTTTTTACCAAATTGCAACATTTCTATATTTGACTAACCCATTTTTAGAAAATATTGCATATCATTATAAAATTGGGTTTATTATGCAATTTGGAGCTAATAATGCAGAAATATGCAAGCAAAGATCCGACCTTTCAATTTCAATTTTAAATCACCATCCTTGATGAAGGGAAACCTCACAATCAAGAGGCAAAGAAAGTTTCCGAAACATATTGCAAACCAATTAAGGAAAGAATGACGACTTGAAGGAATGAACCACAATTCAAGGGATCATAATTCAAAAATCAAACTCGGACAATTAAGGCGGTTATTGGATATTATAACATCCTAGACAATTAAGAAAATGAATCACCAGTGGTTAATTGGAGATGATAACAACCAATTGCTGGTAGTTATTGGAGATCTCGATCACACGGTCACAGTGAATTCCCCCTTGATCAAGACACGATGGAGAGGCGACCTGAGGGAGTATATTTAAAGAAGAGACCAACATCATTCCAAGGGGAGTTCGGCCAGAGAATTTCTTGGTGACAGCAAGGAAGAAGCCGCCTCCAAGCCCTTAGATTTCTTTTTAGTTTTCAAGACAATGTTCCTACTATCCCTCATGGGACTTATGGGGTAGTTTAGTTTATTTCTGAGGCTCTGTGAAGCCCCAGATAGACTCTGTAGTTGTCATGTTTTCTTATCTATGAATCATTTCTAGTCTTCTAAATAAATTGCAAGTTTGGTCCTTTACCGTCACGTGTTTAATGCTTGAGAATGATTTAAGGTGATAGTTTTGTTCGCATGATCATCCTCTCAAGTGTAGGTTTCCCATACGAGCCAAGCCTGGAAAGGATCGCTCGTAGTTGTGCATCTATCATAATCGGGAAATTATCGCACGTCATAACCTCGCTTGTGACGACACTTGTGACAATGCTTATGATGAGGTTGTGATGAATCTAGAAACCTATTTATCATTTTGATTTAACTGAGAAAAGGTTACTTGTGGAATGCTTGATCTTTCTTAAATTAGCACAACGAAAGTTGGCTGACTTTATCCTTTTTCAATTTTGAAAGACTTGCATATTTTTTATATTTGTGAAGTTGTTTCTCTTCATTCGAGTCAAACCTTAATCAGGATCACCCGAGGTTGTGTAACCGAGAAATCTGTCATAACTGTTGAGAAACGATATTTTCTTGAATTCCGTCAATTTACTGATTCTATTCATTCGGGTCAAACTCAAGATTGTGTAACCGAGGAATATATCACAACTGTTGAGAATTGGAAATTTCTTGAAGTAGTCATATACCTAACTCTATGATTGTTCTTCTTCATTTGGACCAATTCTTGATCGGATTGTCCAGGGTCGTGTGACCGAAGAATCTGTCATGACTGTTGAAGAACAAATCACTTGTGATAGACATGTGCGACTATTCCATGTTTTATATGTCTCACATCAAGATGGTCAATTGGTGTGCATTTTTGGGAAGGATTGGTCGCTATTAATAGTCTCAGTAGAAACTCTTTAATTGGGATCACCCCTGACCGGGATCGCCCAAGGTCGTGTGACTAGGGAACCTGTCACGATGATGAGTGTTTGCTAATGACGATTGATTGTGACAATCCATATGTTGAGTTCGGTATCAACCTGAGTTTGTCTGTACATCCTCACCTAGACCAAGCCTTGGCGGGATCGCCTAGGGTTGTGTATAGAGAAATTTAGCATAATAGGGGAAACATGCCAGCTTGTGATGACGGATGGTGACGACTTAATAGATTGATTTGAGCGTATTATTTTTAAAGGATCTCAGGGGGTATTCTAGTGATGACAGTGGATCTTTCCCCTGGATAACTTTTTCGATCAATCTAAGACTTTGAACGATGAGTTTTTGGATTGGCTCAATAAGCAATAGAATGCTGCATGGTTTTGTTCTTTGAACTATTTATAAAATCGATTCATTCATTTTTAATGTTTAACAATTTCAGACAAGCCTGGGGTGGAACTTTGCCTTGAAAATGCTTTTATCATTGATTTTTTCTCTATTTACTTTCTCGCATTTAAAAATCCAAAAATAAACCCAACCAACAACATTTTCTCCTTAGACTAGTATAGTTGAGTTAGGAATCTTCTTGGAAACCTAGTTGACTAGTCCTGTGGATCGATCCCAAAGTACTACAACTACCCGTGCGCTTGCGTAAGCAGTAGTTGTGTAATTTGATGTTTTATAAATTTTAAAACTTGCCTTTGTAGTGAACAATCGGGTGTCACTAGAGTTGTTACAACCTGTGTCACAACCAGATCTTTTCTATTACAATATGACCTATTACACGATGCACATTAGTTTTCTTTCTTGTTTACACTGCCTCTTGCCAGACGATGCATCCTTGACCGGAGGCGTCCGGTGAAGTGAGTGATCGTGGTTCACTTTCCCGATAGAGTGCATTGTTCACTACTATCGGGCGATTTATAACCTTGCAACTACGAGGACCAGTCTTACTATTTTTTTTGTTTGAGCGTTTGGAGGACTGACCATCACATATAACTCTCACATGGTCCGGTGGCGCGCTCCACTACAGGTTCTGCAAACCTGTGATGCAAGATTGTATGCCGAAAGACCATCAACCCATTAGCAAACCATTATATTCACCAAGACTAGGTTCTGAAATTCTTTCGTGTTCTTCACTGCATGGTTGCGGGGAGATTATGACTGATATCCCTTGAAAAGGAATCCATGATTCCTCTATTCACCAAAAACCTTGATTTAATATACAAACCATGCATGTTAATACAATCTAATCCGACATCCCCAAAACATGCCAACTTTATAATTCCTTCACATCTCTATTATATATCTGATTTGTATAGTCGTGATCTTCTTAGTTTTCCATTTATTGTAGTCTATTACTTAAACCATTCAAAAACCTCAAAAAATAGCTAATTTTCACTTTAGTCTCTTTTAGACAACCATTCTCATTTTTCGTCAACCTCAAGTGATTTGCTCCTGATTATTGCTTTCGTCTCCTTGTGGATTCGATAACCTAAGTGCTACACACGATAAGTTGTATACTTGTAGCACTTGTGGTGTTGTTCTAGGATTTTTAAAATTGATTGTCTATTGTTATCACAATCCTACATTACACTGTCATAACTGTTGAATCTAGGATCTCAATATTATTTTAATGATCACAAATTTGTGAGGGAACTTAGTATGTACTAATCATCTTCTGAATTGATCTTTGAAAGATAGAATTTTTATGTTCCAGTAAGTGATATGTCGATCGAGGTTGAAGAACGGACGACCCATGCACAGAGAAAACATAAAAGAAAAATCCTAAGTGTGCAGTGGTCGTCCAAAGGATGGAAAGTGGTCGACCTATGTGCAGAACAAAGATTGAAGAAATGAAGTCAAGTACTGAGTGGTCGACCAATGTTGTTGAGTGGACGACCGGAGACAAGTCAGAACAAGAAAGGTCGTCCGGTGAAGAACGATGGGCGATCGAAGATTCTATGTTAACAATACAAAGGTTGAAGAACGTGCGCTCCAAGGAGTAGTGGACGCCCTATGATGAAGTTAAGGAAGGAAAGGTCGTCCGAAGATGAAGAGTGGACGACCGTAGATCTGAAGATGAAGACATTGGTCGTCCAAGAGTCTCAGAGTCAAGACAGTGGACGATCGGAAGATTGTTAATGTTGAAAAAGGGCGTCCGGAAGCTCATGGGTTGAAGCAGCGGACGACCAAAGTAAAGATAGAAGAATGAAAGGTCGACCGAAGGTGGAACGCGAACGACCGATGGATTTCTGACGAAGACAAAGGTCGTCTAAGAGTCTTGGTGTGAAGATAAGTGGACGTCCAGAAGTTTGTAAGGTCTGAAATGAAATGAAGAAAGGTCGACCGAAGGATTAGCGGACGACCGATGAGGAGAGATGTGTTGTTCGAGAAATGAAGAGACAAAGCAGCGGTCGACCAGTCCATTTGACGATAGAAGGAAAGGACGTCCAAGGAATCTGAGAGTTATCAGAGGACGTTCGAAGAATGTCAGAAGAAGGAAAAGACGTTTGAGGATCTCAGTGGAAAATGAGCCGACGCCCGAAGAATGTCAGAAGAAGGTTTGGCGGATGTTCGAGGATCTTAGTGGAAAATGAGTGGACGAACAAAGTACTGAGTAAAGAAAGAACGGACGTCCGAGGATCTCAGTGGAAAATGAGCGAACGTCCAAAGTACTGGGTAAAGAAAGAGCGGACGCCCGAGGATCTCAGTGAGGAATGAGTGGACGCCCGAAGTACTCAAAGAAGAAGTAGTGGGCGTCTGAGTGATTCAGGGAGAATCAGTGGACGACTAAAGAAGTGTCAAAGGTTTTGGCACAAGTCAAGTCGGTCGGCCGAAGATGAAGAGCGGACGACCGAAGGAGCTTGACATATGTCTTCAACTGAAGAGTGGACGTCCGAGAAGATTAGCGTGCAATCAGTGGACGACCAGAGAAGAGATGAAGATGGTACAAGTCAAGCCGGTCGACCGTGGATGAAGAGCGGACGACCGAAGGAGTTTGACAGAAGACTTAAACTGAAGAGTGGACATCCAAGAAGATTGATGTGCAATTAGCGGACGACCAGAGAAGAGTTGAAGATGATACAAGTCAAGTCGGGCGACCGCAAATGAAGAGCGAATGACTGAAGGAGCTTGACATAAGACTTCAACTGAAAAGTGGACATCCGAGAAGATTGATGTGCAATCATCGGACGACCAGAGAAGAGTTGAAGATGGTACAAGTCAAGTTGGACGACCGCAGATGAAGAGCGGACGATCGAAGGAGCTTGACAGAAGACCTCAACTGAAGAGTGGACGTCCGAGAAGATTGGTGTGCAATCTGCGGACGTCCACAGAAGAGTTGAAGGTGGTACAAGTCAAGTCGGGCTACCGCAGATGAAGGATGGACGACCAAAGGAGCTTGACAGATGACTTCAACTGAAGAGTGGACATCCGAGAAGATTGGTGTGCAATCAACGAACAACCAGAGACAAGTTGAAGAAGTGAACACACGTCAAGATCGAGCGACCGAAGGTTTGGCGAATGATCCAAGGAGCTTGACTAAGAAACAACAGCTTTTGACTCTGAACTGCGGACGTCCAAAGGCAAACAGTGGACGATCGGAGCAACGGACGACAGTTCAAAAGAAAACTTCACCAGAGCAGCAGTCGACCGAAGCAGAGGAAGCGGACGACCGAGGGGTAGGTGAAGAGTACTATACCTGCATTAACGACTAGTTTTCTGAGAGAGAAATTAGATCGTTGTGTGCAAAGTATATATTGTAATCGCAAGAGTCTTGGGAAGTAAATTTGGCAAATTAGAAATCTGAGAGCTTGAGTGAAAAGTCATACTTCCTCCTTCTGAGCATTCGAGTTGCAAATCCAGAATAGAAGGAAGTGTGTGTTCAGTTTGAGTAATTGTAAGAGGTTGTCTCCTTGTCCTCGAGATAAAGAAAGGAGAAGAAGAAGTTGTAAGGGAGCCTTCGCCCTTTGAAGAAGGAGTTTAGTGATCTCCGGAGGTTTCAAGTTCGAGAAGACCGGAGCGGGGATGTAGGTCAAGAGTTCGGCCGAACCTCGTCAACAAACCACTGTTTGCTTGATTGTTCTCTTCCTCTTCTTCTTTACATTTGTATTTATATGCTTCTGCTAAGATAAGTACTTTAGAAATAGTCAAAAATTTTAATACACCAATTCACCCCCCTCTTGGTGTCATCTAGATCCTACAACAACCTTTCTTGAATACCTGTATTTGAACCCAATTATGATACAACTCTAGACAAACCACATCACTTTCCGCAGTTATATTCCCTTCTTTGGAACAACTTGCACATGGCTAATCTAAAGACTATATGAGATAAGGTAAACTATACCTACATTAAACAATTTGATGACTTATTTTGATGCATCGCACCAAGTGCATATTTTTAGGTTCTTTTAAGTTGTGATTCATATCGTTTCTATATCTTTTTATGAAGCCCGAGTCACATTTGATTGCTAAGTTCCAATATTTATCAAGCACGCACCTTTATGAGCTTAACCTTGTCATTCTATACATTTAGGATGTTTTGATGTCGCTTTGACCTTCTATTTTAGGAACTACAAGAAATGAAGCTTCACACGCCCGCTAGATATTGGATCACAGCCCTGCACGAGGAAATCATCTAAGGATAAAAGATCCCAAATATAGAAAGAAATATGCCAGCTCATGATTGCTAGTACATAACAGACGAATCAGAAGGGACAATTTGAGTTTGGACAGAAAAGGACACGTTCCGAAATAAGGCAAGAACATGAAAGGAGTCAGAAAAGGACAAAAGGGACATGTGTCAAGAAAGGAACGAGGACAAAAGAAGAAAGAAAAAGGAAGGAAAGACCTCCTTTCTGCCTTTATTTTAGGAACTTCAGGAAAAGGAGTTGTCACACCCCCGTTTGAATGAAAATCACAATCCTGCATGTCGCATCGCCAAAAAAGGATAAAATCACTGAAAAGCTGGAGAATCATGACAGCTCATTATTGGCAAGAACGAATCAGAGGAAATAAAGAGAATTTCTGGCATGACAGATGAGACAGATGCTAAGAAAGAAAAATAGAACAAAATGGAAGGAAAGAATATTTTAAAAGGAGGTTCTTATTCGGGAGGCTCCCATTCGCAAGGCCCCCATTTGGGGAGGAGGCCATTTCTGGAGTAGCACCATTGGAGCTAGTTGGAGGAACGCAGAGACGACGATGCCATTGATGAACAATAGTGTAGAGGAAGAACCATGAGAATATGAACCTTATCTTTGTTATTCGATGAACATGTTTTGTAACTAATAGGATAATCTAAAGTTAGCAGTAGGAGATGATGGATTTGAATTTCTATTTTGGTTTCTAAACTTGCTCGAACTATTTTTGGTTTTCGTATTCGATAGACTCAACTTTCGATTTCATAACTGGATCGATTGTAGTGGAGAGTTTTGGTTTTCCTGAGATTGGATGCGACTGACTATCAATTCGAACTTCATTCTTGATATTCCTATTCTTCGTCAGACTACGTCCTTGATCGGAGGCGTTTGTGAAGACAGGAGGTTGCGGTACTTCTGCACCTGATGAACTATGTTTGAGTCACAGTCATCAACGATTTTACACCCTTACACAACAACGAACCTTTCTTACTACCCTTAGTGTTTAGGACATCGGAGGACTAACCATCCCATTCGTCTGCACAAAGTTGTGTGGCGCAGTCGATCACTGGGTCTGCAGTACTGTGATGCATGAATTGTATGTCGAAAGGCCATCAGTTCGGTAGCAACCATTCAACTATCCTAGATAAGTTTTGAGACTTCTTCACAATCCTAGCTGCGTGACTACAGGGGGAGAGTGATTTAGATCTCTTGAAAAGGAATCCATGATTCCTCTCTTCACTGAAACCATATTTAGTATTTTAAACCTTATGTGTCAATGTTGATCCAATCCGTCATCTCCGAAATATGCTAGCTCTAGAGTTCCTTCACACCTATGTTGTTATCTTATCTGCATAGTCGTGATTCACAATTATCTTATCTTATTTCTGCCATCATATTAAAAACCCATAAAAAATAGATAATACACATTTCTGTTCTTAGTCTAGATCTACACCATTAATATTTTTATTTTTGGTTTGTGTTGGATGTTATTTCCTAAACGTTGCTTTTGCCTCATGGATTCGATACCCTACGTATTGCACATGATGCTCTGTATACTTGCAGAATCTATTGTGTTGTCTAGGAATTTTTAAAACCTGATCTCGTCTATTGAGATTTCACAGTCTTGCACTTAAGCTGTCACAGCCCTACTCTTATGTTGTGCTAACCCGATTTTGAACATCACACTAGACATGCACCACATCATCTTTCTTGAGTACCTCCTTCAGTATAGGGTTCAACCTTCTTTGATATTGAATAGTAGGCTTGATATTGTTTTCCATCAATATTTTATACATGCAAAATGATGGAGAAATCCCTCTGTTATGAGAAATTGACCATGCAATTGTTTGTCTTTATCTTTTCATCTCTCCAACTAATTTCTTCTTTCAATAGGCCGATACAATTACTGGATATGAGTTGTTCTCAAGAAAAGCATACTTGAGATGAGATGATAACTCTTTGAACTCAAGTTTTGGAGAAGTCTTGACTTCTTCATCCACTTCTTTAGTTTTCTGCAATTCTTCCACTTCATTCATTTCATAATTCTCTTCATTATTCATTTCAGGTTCTTCATTGTCTGCATATAGGTGTTCAACAATATCTACAGCTATGTTATCAATTTCATCAAAATGGTCATCTTCAAAGACTTCAATGACATAACATGCAGAAAAATCAATAGGGTGTTTTAAAGAGTGAGCCATTTGAATCTAAAATCTTCATTGTTAACCTAGAGAGTTAACTTTCCTTCATCATCAAAGTCCATGTCCATCACTATGAAGTCTACAAGGAATACACATTTATCCACTTTCACTAGAACTTCATCAATAATATCCCGAGGCTTTTTGACTAATTAATCAACAAGTTACATAATAATACTAGACTCCTTAAATTCTTCATATCCCAACTTGAGGAACACTGAGTAGAGCATGCGATTTATGTTTGCTCCTAAGTCACAAAGTGCTTTAGAGTATTGGAAATCCCTAGAATCCTTCAACTGATGAGGAATGTCTCTCTTGCATAATACACAACATTCGGAAGTGAGTTTCACGATTCTTGTTTCCTTAATTCACATTTTGTTTGATTACACTTCCTTCATGAACTTTGCATAGCTAGACATTTGTTTCAGTGCCTTATCAAAAGGTATATTGATGTGCAATTGTTTGGAAATTTCAAAAAATCGAGAGGATTGTTTATTCAATTATTTTTGTCTATATCTTTAAGGATAAGGTAGAGATCTTCTTTTTCTAGTGTGCAATTAGAAAACTTCTGTTTCTTGTTTATTTGTTCCCCTAAAGAATCAATCTCAATTTTATTTGGATTACCAACTTCCCTTTAGCTTTCAGGCTCAATAGGTGATTGATGAGAGGGAAACTTTCAGGTCTTCAAGTTGTTTTTTACTCCTTGTCGAAATGGCTTTTGTCTCCTCCTTTGGGTTCTAGTGTTGCTTAGTAATGCTCCTAGTGCTTGGCCTGGAAAGATGTTTTCCAGTTGCCCCCATGTGTTTCTAGATATCAAATGGATGCAATTTTTTAGATTCAATGAACCGTCACGAACTTTATCAAAATAACTCTTTCATGTTATTCTTTGGTTCAGTAGATTGACATTGTGAACTAATTGGACGAGGATTAAATATATTATCATTCTTTCCTGAAGCTAGATTCGGATGATTTCTCTATTCGAGATTGTAAGTATTGCCGAAAGCATTGTTATTCTTAGGGAAGGGACCAGACACAAAACTTGCATTCTCAAACTTTGTGGACTCAGAATTGTTGCCTTCTCCACATAGCTCACATTGTTATATAGTTTGATTCATCAATAATTCAAATTTCTATTGAGTGACTCCAACTAAGCAACAAATTCATTATTGGAACTAGAATTAATATTGAGCACACTCTTTGTTTTGCTAATTTTTAATCTTCTGTTTTACTAGGAATTGAGTGTCACATCTTCAACCATTTCATATATTCCTTCAAGCCTTTTCTTCCCCAAAATTTAGCCTCTTGCGGATGAATCCAATTTGTCTTTGCCCTATTGAAATAATCCATTATAAATATATTTTAAGATTTGCCATAGTGGTGTTCGGTGATAAGAAACTTTTGCCAAAACTTCCTTGTATCTTTCCCACGCTTCATACAATGTTTCATCACCTTCTTTCTTGAAGGACCTCAATTCATTTCTCATCTTTGCATATTTTTTAGGTGGACAAATATTTTGATAAATTGCTCCTAAGTTATGATGGTTCCAATATGTAAGGTGCTCAACCAAGTCGATGCTTTGCCACCTAATAAAAAGAGAACAATTGTAGCTTCATAGCATCATTAGTAGCTTGGTTGCATTTGAAAGGTGTTCAAATGCATATGAAATTGTCTAGATGATAATAAGGATTCTCATTAAGTGTTCCTCCAAACTAACAAGATTGAATCATCCTCGCAATAGAGGATTGATTTCAAAGTTTGTCGGCATTAATTGCTAGGAGAACTAAACTGGAATATGTGTTTTTGTATTTAGAAAATACATAGTCTCTCATTGTCACCAGAGATTTAATCACATTCTTCTTCAGCAACCATTTTGTTTCTTTCCTTAATCTTTGGGTCGTTCCTCTCAATCTCAAGATCGAATTGTAACATAATTCTTGATTGTGTTGTTCAGGAACAAGTTACTCGAGTTGTTGTGTCCATAATGAATGGTTGTCTCTTTGAATATTAGTATGCCCTACACAATCAATAAGAAAATAAAGATATAGAGAAATAAAAATCTCAAAATAGTTTAATGAAATTAGAATATATGATAAAAATCTTCGATAATGATGGCAAAAGCTTGATGTATGCTAAGATGACAAAGACTTTCGCTAGCAAGTGCACTAATCATATCAAGTAATAAAGATGTGATAGAATGTCGTTCCAACAAAAGTTTGTATTATTACCTATCTAATCCTACAAACTAAGAGGAGATAACAAGGGTTTTGGATAAAATGTTGTTTTTTTAAATTATAAAAATAAATAAAAATTAAATTTGCGATGACAACAAGCACTGGACTAGGATTAGATAAGATAGAGACAACTTTTCTACCACAAGATTAATCAAATTTTAATTTAACCAACCTCCTATAAGGATTAGATCTACCAAAGATATGATTTCCTTTTCAAGATAAACTAAGTATATTAATTCTAGATAGACTTAACCAATAATCTTTAGGATGTCAATATTATCTCTTAGGATTAAAATGTATTAAATTGTATCTCCTAAATCATTGATCGTTCCTCTCCACAATGCCAATCTAATAGACCATATATTTACGTATTCCTCTCCAAGATGCCACTCGAGTATAACATGCAATGCTTCGATTAAAAATCAAAGATCAATTCACAAATAAAAAGAACAAAAATTCAACCTTTCCTATCTAGGACGCTAGTTAGATTCGGATCTCAAATGATCAACGATAAACATTAAACACAACATCCATGCTCATAGGAAATTTGAAGAAATTAAAGTTAATTAAATCAATGATTCAAGAAGTTTCCCCTTGCAATAAAATTCTATTCATAAAAATAAAGTAGAAATTACAAAAGGAGTTCATCCTTTAGAATTAATGTGAAGAATAAAATAAGGTCAGACACTAAGGACTAAGGCATGTCAACAATGCTCTCCTTCAGAATCTGCGTAGAATTTTTCTTCTTCTCCCATCGTTAAGGCTTCTCCAATCTTGAAGCATCCCCTCAATGAATCATTGGGGTTCGATTTATAGTTATTCCATAATATCATATCTTGTGTGAAGAGTCCTAGCCTTGGAGATTATTTGGACCAAATTTTATCAAAATTTTGTTCAATCTTCAAGTTCAAATTAGTAAAAGATGAGATTTGATCAATTTAAATCCAAATATAACTTCTTCTGCTTGAATGTGCATTTCACAACCCATGATAGAAGAATCACAATCATAGTTGAAAGTTAATATCAATTTTGTCGAGTTTTCACGGGCCCATAATCAAGCATTCATGGTTGACTGAATCATTATCGAGTTGTAACAGAACGCTCACGACTCATGACCAAAATGTGAAGGCTTTGACCATATAATTCATTCATCATTAGCTCATGACCATGAAATCTCACATATGGCTCATGAATCCAACTTGTTTTCAGCGTAGATGTGCTCATAGGCATGAAACTAATTTTATGGACCGTGATATCAAATAAGATTGCAGCAAGGTCATGATTCCAACACACGACCTCTCATCGATGATGTCATGATCGTGCAAGTGGTTTCACAGTCCATGACATATCTTCAAAAATCTCAAATATATGCACTCAAAAAGTGATGTCACAGGTCGTGATGGCTAGAAGTAGCTCATATTTTCCTGCAAATTAATTCCAGCTCATTGCAGTCTTCCTCCATTGCTCTATTGATTTGTTTGGACACAAAAATAAATAACATTATGTAGATTTTGTATCCAAAAAATGGATTAAATTGAATTCCTCTACAAAATGATGCATGCGATAATAAAATTAATGAAAAAAGACTAAATATGACATAAAAATATGACTAAATTATCATGCATAATGTAGTTTTTAGCAACTAGACATGCATTATATCTTGTGTCTTCAACTTATGAAATTCCAAGTTTCTTCTTAAAGATGAACTTGCAATTTACGACCTTTCTATATTCGATAGTTTGGTGAGCTCCCATGTTTGATTCTTATGATGAGATTTCATCTCCTCAATCATAGTTGCAATTCATTTATTCATTTCTATACATGGGATTGATTCCACTGCTTGAAGACTTTGAAAGCCTCATTCTTGTGCTTCGTTAGAAATACCAAAATCATTCTTGAGTAGGCATCAATCATAGCAAGGAAATATCTAGAACCTCTTAAAGATGAAACATGAGAGTGACCCAACAATTAGCATGGATGTAGTTGAGTGTTGCTTTTATTTATACATCAAACTGAAGTTGACGTTGCTTGCCGAAGACGCTTGCATAAATTGATTTAAAAAAGATAACCAACTTTTAATGACCCTCGCTTGATGTAAAAAAGGACATAATCTAGGGTTCGGAACATATCAATTTGGCTTCATTCCTATGTAAAAAAGATGTTAATTCCTTGAAGTACCTCCTCCATCGTCAGATTGCATGGTCCCATGAATGCAAATCCACAATAGTCTATTCCCATTTGGTCTTCCTTGTGTGTCCATAGTAGGTTACTTCCGCATGATCATTTCATTAAATATGTGTGAGGAGCTCACTTGCGGAAGCTGGAGGGGGCATGAGGTCGTTGATGCACAAGCTCACCGCACCGACGTTCTTTGGAGCTTGCTTGGCCATTGTAGCATAGATCTCGTCGTGCTTGAACTCGGCGGCCGTGGGCAAGCTCTCTTCCTACGAACACAAGCTCTTTGTCTCCTCCAGCAGGTTTCTACAAGAGTTTGTATCATTTAAAATGATTGAGCCATTGATTTGAATCTAATGACTTAAATTTATGCACTCTAATATATATATATATATATATATATATTGAGAGAGAGAGAGAGAGAGAGAGAGAGAGAGAGAGAGAGATTGTGATTGTGTTGTGGATATTAAATGAGAGAATGGAATTTATGAGTTTTATCCTTATTTGCGATACTCTTCTAACAGAAGAAATATTATTTAATGAAAAAAAATCAAAGAGTATTGTAATGAGCAGTAAGAATTTTGACTCAAACATATATTAGAGAAACACCTGAGTTTTCAGATAGTCTAGCATTCAAGAGATTATATAAGAGTAAGAATATTTATCGATCAAAAAATAAGAACAGTGAAAAGATATATACACACGAGATTTAGACTCAGACGTTCGAGAAGGTGATTAAAATGGCCAACTAGCCCACTAGTATTGGTTACAACATGTAGCCAATGTTTGATGAAGTCAGAAGTCTAAAATATTACGCTAGCCATATTTTGTCCACGGACTGCACTACGATAATTTAAACAACTATGGAGAAATTAGTCCAAATATTTTTTTTTTATGAATCATGTCCACGTTTTCTGTATATATAGTCAATATGATATGATGTAGACCTGATTGTTTTGTTGCTAGATAGTTACAAGTATGAACATTTATCGTTCGGTCTGTACGTTTGAGTACGACCCTTACAAATTGAGTTCTTAATTTTCTATTTTAGTCTTTTAGTTTATTTAAATAATTGATTGTGTAAATATATATATATATATATATATATATATATATATATATATATTATGCAATGAGTTATCATGGTTCTCATGTTACATTTAATATGGTAAAGTGGATTCAATTTCACACTTGTCATTCAACACATTTGTGTTCTTCCTTGCCATTGTACTTAAAATATTTGCACTAAAGACTTTCTCCTTCATATATGGCTCACAAATAGATAAAATATTCGAACGTTGCTTTTCTATCTAAACTTTCTATGCGTTTTTTTATTTATCTCGATTCTTCTATTATAATACAAAAGATAAAATAGCCAAAACAAAATTTTGAGTTAGCATTGGATATTTGGAATTTGAATGAACAAATGAAAGCATAACACACAAGTATAGCAAAAAGAAACAAGTGCATGTACTGTTCGGACATGATCTTATGCGGGAGTAATAATATTGAAAATAAGAAATTAACTTAGTAAATAAAGCATGTACTGTTTGAGAAAAAAAATACTCTCAAATAACATGATTTGATATTTATTCGTTTATTACATTAGAACAGCGATCAAGCCTTGACATAAAATGTTCCAAACCAAACATGGGATACAACAAAAAGCTGACATTTATGGTTTTATTATTGTATTAATAACTAATTCTGATTGGAAACCAGAATTAGATATATATATAAATCGTCATCATTAAGTAACGTTGTTATTCTTATTTCTCCGACTCGATTGTTCCGGCGTGATCGGGGAGCTTGAAGTAGCCGTTGGACGTGAACCCTCCGTCGACGAGGAGGTTATGGCCGGTCACGTACCTCGACTCCTCGCCGGCAAGATACAGGACGGCGTTGGCCACGTCCGACGCCTTCAGGATCGGCCCCTTGAGCACGGACCTCTCCCTCACGAACTCGTCGAACATCTCCTCCGGCATCTCGAACCCAACTTTCATCATCGGCGTCAGCATCGCGTGCGGGGACACGCAGTTCACGCGCACGTTGTACTGCCCCAGCTCCAGCGCCGCGTTCCGCATCAGCCCCACGATCGCGTGCTTCGCGCACGTGTACGCCGTTGGCGCCAAGCTCGACGTCACCGAAGCAACGCTCGCCGTACACACGATGCTCCCGCTGCGCGCCGGGATCATCACCCGGGCCGCGTGCTTCGTACCCAGGAAGCTGCCCATCACGTTGGTCCTGACCACCCGCTCGAAGTCCTCCTGCTCGGACTCCAGCAAGTTCAGGCACATATTCCCCAGGATCCCGGCGTTGTTGAACATGAGGTCGAGTTTTCCGTGGCGGGCGACCGTGGAGTCGACCGCGCTCCGGACGTCATTATCGTTGGCCACGTCGCAGTGCACGTAGGAGACGACGGAGGGGTCGATCTCGCGGCAGACTGCATGTCCTTTGTCGTCCTGAACGTCCGCGATCACGACGCGGGCGCCGTGGCTGGCGAACAGCTTCGCCGTGGCCTCCCCTACGCCGCTGGCGCCGCCAGTGATCAAGGCAACCTTGCCCTCCATCCTGCATGCACGTCAACAAAATATACATCGTGTGAGCAAAAGAGAGAGAGAGAGAGAGAGAGAGAGAGAGAGAGAGAGAGAGAGAGA
>LTAE01002731.1:22600-35624 GCA_001647135.1 Pontederia paniculata | reverse complement strand
AAACAAATATATATATATATATATATATATATATATATATATATATATATATATATATATATATATATATATATATATAAACCTCATGGGAAATGTATCACAAATAGCCTCTTAACCTAGTTAAACAAATAAGAGCTTGAGCTGGAATCAATACCCACCGACCCATGCCCCATCAGCACATCGTTTTGCAACAGAGGAAGCAACACGGGTGGTGAAGGTGTGACTGAAAAGGGCTCTCCTCTCGCCTCTGCCTCTTCGAGGGATTAGGCTTCCTGTCCTTCAGGGTATGTTTAGTCTGTGGAATTGGGATGAGTTAGATGGAATTGAGAGGGATGGGTTTTTTTTTGTTTGGTTAAGTGCTTGGAGGAGTTAAGAGGAGTTTTGAATCCCTTCTAGCACCTCATTTTGAGGAGGGGTAAGTAATTTTTTGATGATTTTTCCCTTTAATATAGTGTAAGTTAGATTATTTAGGAAAAGACAATTTTACAAAATTATCCTTCTTTTTATTTTGTATCCAAACAAGGGGTGGCTTATCTTACCCCATCAATTTTATACTTCCCCACCCTTTTCTTCCCACCTCTTCTTCTCCTTCCTCTCCCCACCCCTCCATTAGTTTGCATCCAAACATAGCCTATAGAAAATCCAGCCTAATATAGTAGCAGGAAAAAGACAAGAATAAAGAGAGAGAATGAGACAGTGATGAAAAAGCTTATGAAAAGGTAACCATAGAGAAAATTATCCTCATACATAGGCTAAATATCTTGAGAGATCATCCATAGCCTTTGCTAGTTGAAACAATGAAGGAGGATCTTAGAATCATCAGTAACCATGTCAAGCAAATCCTTCTATGGATTCCACTCCGCAATCATGATCTAAATAAAGAAAATACAGGAGAATTCCAGTTGACGGCCAGTCCGATCCGATTCTAACAACCTTAGGAGAACACAGACGTCACAGAAGCGGAACTATCATGGATTGAGAAGATAACACACTTACAGACAATTAAATTCATATCGAGAGAGTTCGGGTTACTCATCGCTTAATAAGTGTGTTGAAGGATGCGATACCGATGAACTCCTCTAATAGTTTCTGAATGGAATCCAAAAGATGAACCCACCGAAACCTCATCAAAAATCCCAAATCGAACACTGATAATGCGCCTACCAGGTCGGCCATGATTCTAATATATTTATCCATGGAAATGATGAAGGATTCTGATGTGAATTCATCGAAATTCACCATGCACGTCGAACATGCCAACTCACTACTCGACCCATGTGGTGAAGGATGCGACGTCGACGAGCTCCTCTAGTAGTGTCCAACGAAATCCAAAAGATGAACCCACAGAGACCTCATCGAAAATCCCAAGTCAAACACTGATAACGTGCCTACTAGGTCGGCCATGGTTATAATCTATTTACTTGTGTAAATGACAAAGAATTCCAGTGTGGAGTCGCCAAAATTTGTAGCACGTGTCAGAGAGGCCAACTCGAGCTCGTGTCATGCACCCTGCATGAATCCGTCTGATGCCTATGTCGAGCTCGTACTCATCGTACCTCCCGATGGTATCGACGTGGCCCACAACTCCATCGCCTATGATGCCCTGGCAATGGACGAACAAGTCGATGTTGAGTGAAGAGAACACTAGTAGCCGTGAGGAGAAGATGTTGTTTGCGTATATATATACACACACACAGACATATCTGTGGGACACATGTCGTAGATCTGATGGCCAAATCGATTTTATTTTTATTTATTATTTCCTATCCTGAGAAAGTATTAAATTTCCCTTGTTAATTGGAAAAATTACAAAAATTACCACTTGACATCGATCGTTCGTCCTTTGCTAGGGAATCATCGGAGACGAAGCTATCGACCACGCCTAAACCATTGGGAGGTATGGTGATGATGAGCTCAACGAGGTGGTTACATCGATGTATGATCGGATGGATTCATGCGGGGTGCACAGCACAAGCTTGAGTTGGTCTCTTCGATGCGTGCAATGAATTTTGATGACTCCACACTCGTCATTCCGCGGGTAAATAGATTAGAACCATGGCCGACTTGGTAGGCGCGTTATTAGTGTTTGATTTGGGATTTTTTATGAGGTTTCAATGGGTTCATTTTTTGGATTCTGTCTATCGCTACAAGAGGAGCTTGTCGGCGTCGCATCCTTCACCACATGGGTCGAGCACTGAGTAACCTGAACTCTCTCGATATGGATTCGATTGGTTGCGAGTGTGATTTTCTTCTCAATCCATGACAGTTTTCCTTCTATGACGTGTGTGTTTCCATAACCAAGAAGGACGATCAGATGCACGATTCATTTCTCCCAAGGTTGTTAGAATCGGACCGGGCCGATTGGTCTGATCATCAATTAGAATTCCTTTGTATTTTCTCGAAATTCCCATGTATTTTCTTTGTTTAGATCAAGATTGCATAGTGGAATCCATAGAATAATTTTCTTTTTTTGATTTGGGATTTTTTAGGAGGATTCTCGGAATACATATCGCAGCTTGTTCACACTAAGAAGGGACCTATAGTCATCGGTGGCAAGATTACACCAATAATGAAAAAACATAGACTCAATCTCTCTGAGTTGTCAGTGAAGAGAGGGACCATAAATTTGGACCTATCAATTATGTTAAGCATGAAGATAATCGTGATCAAGAACAATATTTACCTCCTGGTCTACAAAAGCAATGAGGCATAAATGGAGCTGCCAAATCCCGAGCTTACAAACATTAGCAATGGGGAAAACTAGACGCTTTTCACGCCAGAGCCCAGTATCCCTCACAACGCCACAATAACAACTGAATCAAGGAAAGCCAAATCAGCCTCACACTTGGCACTACAACTAAAGAGCAAACATTGAGCGCCCTAGTCAAACTCCTCCTAGGGCAATGGAAGCAGACAACCCTGCTGGAAATGATTGCTTTCTAGAACAGGGATTTAAAGGAAGGGAACCGCCAATTACATGAAGAGATTCTAGACAAGCTGGCGAAACCAACCCAACTTGGATCCTGACGAGAGCTCCGGAGATGTTTTTTCATCGTCATGAACAACAATCTCCTAGCTTGGCTTCAATACTAGGGACGGTGTTGGGTTTAAGTTCGAAAAGGGCATGGTATGATCTCTCTTCACTCTTATCTATGTTCTTCTCTCTTCACACCCTTGACCAATATTCGTTTGCCACAACCTTACTAGTTTTCTAGTCTGTTATAGTACTTGCATTAGTCACACCTCTACTCCTCATTGTTTTTCTATATGTGCATGATTTTAAGACTTGCTGCAATTGTTCTTGAACTTATGAATTAAGGCAGGATAAGGTTCGAGCCTTACTATTTAGATATAGGCTTTATTTTTTATCACTGCAATTCAATATTTGAAAATACTTGATTGTCTTTGTTCCTGGTCAATGCTGATATGCACTGAAACTACCACGTATCACAATCACTTCTTAGACCCCAGAATTTTGGAAATTATTGTGGTAGCGCAACTAACCTCCATAAGAGCATGGAAATGAAAACTCTTGTCCATTACTACTCTAGTCACTGATAAAATTTGCAAAGGGTCTTTTTCCTTTTCCTGACTAACTACTCCTTTGATATTTCACTTGAAAGAGTAAGAGTATGTTGTTTCAAAAGCACTTCAGGCACGTACCCAAGTATTCTAGAAAGAAATGGATGAATAATGCCCGAGAGAACAGTTTTTCTTATCCCAATAACTACTCATTTGACATTTCACTTGAAAGAGTCAAGAGTATGTCGTTTAAAGACACTCCTAGCATCCTCGCCGAGTATTCCAAGAACAAAACGTGAGGATATGCTAGGGAACATCTCTTTTTCACTCTCGTTGCCCTGCAGATTTAAATCATGTTAAAAAAAGAGAGAAAGTGTGGACGAGGAAGGAAAATGTATGAGAAAAAATATGCTCTACAAAGTAAATCAAATAGGTTAGTTGTCAGTAATTAGAAACAAAGAAGAATTCCTGGATCCAATGGGAGGTTGTGACATCGGGCAACAAGGTTGTGATCTTGTACTGCATTAAGCATAAATTCTAGTGACTTTTGAATTGAGTTTAATCAGACCAGGATGTAATGTTTGCAATGTACTTATTAAAAAACTCATTTAAAGAAAATTGTGGCTCGTTCCTTATGTTATGGTCTCCGCATTTGAAATTCACTTGCCTTAATCTTAATTCATTTGCTCGAGGACAAGCAAAGATTCAATTCTTGAGGGATTTGATGTGTAGCATCAAGTGCATAATATCTTGATCATAAAAGATCATGCTTGACATTGTTTTCACACACTTTTTAGTACTCGAGCCTCTATTTAGAACTATTTTTTTTCTATGAATGCATCTTTGTCACACCTAAAAAATTCCAATATATGCATATAGAATGAAATGATGTTGCTTTATATCCTTATTTTAGGACTTTAGAAGAAGAGGGAACTTTCACAACCTCGCACAAGGAAGCATCAAAGCACAACATCTTGCATTGGCAGACGACAAAATTGCTAGAAGACGAAAAAATCAAGACAACTCATGATTGGCAAGGATGAATCTGATGAAATATTTTCAGCAAGACATAAGGGACATGTCTCAAATAGAGGCAATGGAGATAAAGGAAGGAAGGAAGGCAAAAGGGACTTTCGGACATTGGAGATGAGAAAAAGGAACATGGAGAAGAAGAACGGGATTGTAGAGATGGCAATGAGAATTTTTGAACTTTATCCTCGTATTTTGAGAATGATATGTTGTACATAATCATATAATTCTGGAGTTAGTCGCTAGGGGATGTTGGATTTGATTTATCATGTCGGTTTGAATGCATTGAACCTCTTTGGATTCGTAATTTCATGTTATTGTTTGATATTTGAAGAGTTTCTTTATTTCCATAAAAATGGATTTTAATCGACAGATTATTTGTTTTCGTTTATTTTTTTATTTCACGTTTAGGTTTGTTGGATGACAGTCTCGAAAGGGGGAATCCAAGGATTCAAATGTTCACGGTCTCATGATTTCATTGGTTTAGCATGTAAGTTTTGATTCTCTATTGGTCAATTCTACATTTTCCATGACTGTGAATAACTTTCAAGTTTTCTCTAATGTATAAAATGTTTGGAGGATCGAAAGATCTCCTCTCGCTCACACATAATCGAATAACATACCTCATCATTGGATTATGTAGGTCTATGATGAATGGGTCGTATGTCGAGAGGCCCTCGATCTAAGTCGACTATTAGATTAACTTAGACATGTTTCGGGCCTTATTTCCAACCCCGGTGCTAAAATGCTAGGAGGTTGTAGTGTAGGTCCTATTGTTTAAAAGGAATTCATGGTTCCTCTCTTCATCATGATCCGTTGTAGCACATAAACCTGTACAACAATTATGAATCGAATCAAAACATTACCAAAGCATGAATAACTCCAAAATCTCACCTATCATTGCATTCTAAATCTTCTTACCTGTGGCTATGATTTGTTTCATTTCTAAATTTTTTCGAAAAACATAAATATTAGTTAGTTGATACTTCTTCTCTTTTGGTTCATTTTTATCATTTCCTCTATGAATAATGGTTAGATTAGATTAGAGTAGTTTGGTGTTGATAATTATTTTAGTTTCCCTGTGGTTTTGATACCTGATACTGCAACTAATTGTTGTGCACTTACAGTATCGTTGTGTTGTCTAAGATTTAAAACTGATTGTCTTGTCTCGCACTACTCAGCATATACATTGTCACAACTCTACTTGCAAATCTATACACGAATCTTATTTTGATTGAACATTAGACTGCACATTCATCAATCACCATTAAATGCCAAAGGACACTAAGAAAATGAGGATTATGTTTTTTCACTACATTAATCTAACTATTTTGTTAAAAAAACTCAGTCCGAAATCATCCATTATGTGACAATAATTTTAACATTGATGTAAGTTAATTCATCTCAAATTAATGATTTGGAAATTGGATATCTGTGTTTCCTTGTTAAAATTCAAATTAAGTATTATGTGAACCAATTATGGGTTAGTTATTATTCATTGATTTGGGAATTGGATATATGTGTTTACTTGTTAAAATTCAAATTGAATATTATGCTAATCAACTATTAGTTAGTTATTATTCTTTTCTTTTGTGAGAGGACGAGGTTGGTATTCAGATTAATTCGTCAAACTAAAATACATAAAGTTTTGTGTAGTTAGCCCATACTTGGTGTTCTATACATACTGGCCTGGACGAGGGTCAAGTGTTGATCAACACATTCAATTGTATCCTTGGTATATGTTGGAGTGTCAACTCCTAGCTTTGTCATAGTTTGTCTCGCACCACCATAATTATGCTTTTCACAATGCATGGAAGACCTTCATTGAATATCATGTTGCTAGTGAAGTTGCATTTGATTCAAATATTAGGCACGCACATCTATATCGCCAAGCATGATCCAAGCCATCATGGATCCCTCTTATTTGTGCAAGGATCACTAACGTACAGGAAAAGGAAGATGTGAAGCCCGAGATCTACAAACGTTTATGGTTCCTTCTGAAACCACCTACACTTGCACGACTCGAGATCCTTAAACATAATGTTTGACCCAACTTGTAGGAAAAGTGTTCCAAGTGAGGTAGAAGTCTTATGTTGCTTGTAATATAAGTTTCCATGGTTTTGTAGGGGGCAAAAAAGCATATTGAAAGATATTTTGTTCCTCCATCGCCAAAGCATCCAACAAGATGTGCCAAATATAGTCGTTAATGTATGTGCCTTTTGCCGATGGTTGTAGTAAGATTTTTCATGAGTCGATTAGTGGACCTAAATTTTCCATGGAGAAGTCATCTCCATATCTTTATTGCATGAGAACAATCTCCTAAAACATGATGTGTGTTTTTAGTCACAATTGATCACCGATGGCAAAAATTATTTTGTGAAATATGTTGATTAAATTGTTGTTGATTTGTGAAAAATTGTCACGTGCCACATGCTAGAAGAAAGTACGTAGATAATGTCCCTTCCATTCCCAAATGTGACCTTTAAATTGGATTTGTTGTAGTTTGCACGTGGGAGGTTCTAAATTTATATTGTTGAAGTTGATGTGTAATTCTCATATGACTCTAAGAACTAGTACATGGAGTTGGGGTTATTCTCATGTTCAAATTAGTGGCAGTTGTTATGTGTAACATGATATCTTCATCCACATAAGGAGATATGAACTCCATCACCATCCTCCATGTTGGTTTAGGAAGAAAGAGACAAGCATTGCAACAATGTTAGGTATATTAGTTGAGAGTTAGTAAAAAAAAGATACTAAATCAATGGATCCAATTGTCATCCTAAAAGAGAGCCATGTCGCATGTCGAGATAAGCCAAGATGTATTGTTCCACGCTCGACAAGATTACACAATACAAAGGTATCGAAGGTTGTTGACCATAATCGGACACCCCTAAATAGTCGATTGTCGTATCTCCCTGTGATCACTCTAAAGCTATAATCATATGTTCCTAGGCAATCTTTATAAGAAGTGCATCATTAAATTTCATGATGAACTTGACACCAAAATCCCTTACTTGTGAGGTCTTTACATGATAGACAATTTGATCATGTGGAGGCCTCAACGCTTATTTGAGTGACCCTAAAATTAAGTTACGACACTTAAGATCAATTTTCCTACAAGTCAATGAAAGCATACACATGCTTTGCACAATGTAAGAAGGCATCACTTGTATGATTGGGTTCATCATTGTATGATTAAGATCAATTTTCTTATACGTCAATGAAAGGAGACACATGTTTTGCACAATGTAAGAAGGTATCACTTGTATGATTGAGTTTACCATTGTAACTCTATTAGCCACTAAGAGGTAGGTAGTCAAGAGAAGAGGCCAAAATCCATGGATCCAATTGTCTTCCTAGTAGAGAGCCATGTTTCATGTCAAAATGAGTCGAGATGTAGTATTCCATGCTTGTCAAGATTCACACAAGAACCATGAATTGGAGGTTTTGAGCATAGTCGAACATCCCTAGATAGTCTTTCATCATATTTCCTTGTGATCACTCTAAAACTATGATAATATGGTTTTGTTATCATCCTAAGCAATCTTCATAAGCACTGCACCATTGAATTGCGAGATGAATTTAACACCAAAATTTCTTGTTCGTGAGGTCTTCACATGGTAAATCATTTGATCATGTTGAGGCCTCAACACTTATTTGAGTGACCCCCAAATTAAATTGTTGCACTTAAGATCATTTTCCTCGCAGGTCAATGAAAGCAAATGCATGAATTGCACGATATAAGCAGGTATCACTTGTATGATCGAGAGTTTACCATTGTAACTCTACTAGTCATTGAGATGGAGTGTTGACTCATTCGCTTATTTGATTATGGACCCAATCAATTATGTGATTATGTGCTCTTTGTTTAACTCGAACATGAATGATAGGCATGACTAGGTATCCCCTAAGAGATGGAACCTAATCAGTAAATGATGTCAAAATTGTGATGTTTTGGCATGTCAGTTGTGATGTGTTGCATGAGAAGAAAACCACTATTTTACTTGTCCTTCTCCCTCAATGCCCTAGAAAACATATCGAGTATACCTGCAATGTCTTCATCTGACTAGTAACAACCTCCACAAAGAACGACATTCATCTAAAAACATAAGGTGATATATTGGGATTTTTCTTTGTCTTGCACGGATTGGCCATCAGGTTCTGTTGAACACTAACCAATCAATAAGGTGGCCAAGTCATTCCATACCAAGCATGAATTTGTAATGCGAGAGATGGCATTTGTATGTGTCAAAACACCTCATGAGGTGTGATGACATATGTTGGTTCACCATTCTAGAAGACATGTAAGGACACCAAAGTGATGTATCCTATTATTGTGTACCTTGGAGAGTAAGGGATCTCAACTGCTTATAAGGTGTGATATTGATGAAGGGACCAACTAAGCCGGTTGAAAGCCTTCTCAAAATTATTTTTTATTGTCATTAGTTTACACCGGCCTCTTGTACGATTCATTTAAAAATGTGGATGCTATTTTGTGTGATCACTATATTGTTGTGAATTATGTGTTTTGGAATGACACTGGATTGGTTCGAGCTTACCGGTTTTTGCATATATGAGCACAATTTGTTGGAAAGGCCTTTGGCAAAGATTCTGTAAACAACATTGCAAATTCCGATCGGGCCATAGTTGTGGAGCAATTGTGACTGCTTCATCTTTGGAATGAGGATGAGACGGGTAGTGTTGAAAGATGCAGCTTGAGTTTCTCACTTAGTAACTTGGCGCAAAAAATTGCTAACAACAAGACCCACAATCGACCTATTGTGTTGGTTGAAGACCACTTGAAATCTATTCAAATGCGCTCTCTCACTTAGTAACTTGGTGCAAAAAAATGCTAACAACAAGACCCACAATCGACCAGTTGTGTTGGTCGAAGACCACTTGAAATCTATTCGAATGAGCATTCTCACTTAGTAACTTGGCGCAAAAAAATGCTAACAACAAGACCCAGAATCGACCAGTTGTGTTGGTCGAAGATCACTTGAAATCTATTCGATTGGGCTCCTTGTAATGAGCCATGGAAAAGACAACATGTGTGGTATCTTCATTTGTAATTTCAACTTGAAGTTATTGTAGAGTGAGAAGTAGGAGGGGATAAGAGCTATCCTAGAAGAAGAGCTTCATAAAGTGAGAGCATGCCATACCTTATGTGTTTCCTCTTGATCATAGCCTTTGTAGAAGTAACAAATCATGGGCAATTGTGAATCATATATTTTGTAGAAAATCACGAGTAATTATTAATACAAGAAATAAGTACAAAGGAAAAAAATCATCGCTTGTATATTTACTTTAGCTTTTATCAGGAGCTCGAATTTTATAAGTCATGATATTTGCAAATTTTTTGTGATTTTATTTTTTTATTCAATATAATTTGTTTATTTTCTTTATTATTAAAATCAACATTCTATGTGAAATGTCGAAAAGCCTAAATTCCAACAAGGGTTAAAATACTAATTTGCAGCGCATTAGTTTCATAATGCGATGTGGAAGTATGTAAACTATTTTTCGAGGTGTTAAGGGATTTAATTTTCACTCTTCAACAAGCTGTGTTTAAATTGAACCTTATGTCGTGCTTATAATTAATATTAGAGTTATTTTATGTTCAGAGACGGATTTTACATTTGTCCTGTTCAATCAATATATATACAAATTTAAAGTCAACTTCAGTTATATTTTCACATTTAATGCAAATGTTTTATCCTTTTAATGTCTCATGCTTATAGTTTTGTTTCCATCTTCTAGAGAATTATATATTTTCGTTTTTTAGTAAAAAATAGCATTCTTTAATGACAAAGTCACTAAAAAGTAATCCTCATATTTACTCATTTTGGATTTTGAGGAGGAATGAAACTTCCTTTAAACATAAAACTCAGACTAACATGGAGAAAAAATGACTCCAAATATAGTCAAGATAGAGCGTTGACAGCCGATTTTATATATTGGTCTTGTACAGTTATAATATTTGGGGATTTTTGTATCTAGAAAAAAGGATTTGAGGATGTTCACATAATAAGTGTGAAGTTTCCATAAGCCCTTTTGCAAGCTTGGAGAGAAGCCAGTATCTCCATACCACCATACCTATAAAAAATATAATAAACTACAACCTTTCAAAAGAGAAAAAACACACGCTACACACAAAAAAAACTGCATTGAGATCCCAATTTCCCCTTAAAAAGCACTTTCTTTCTTTTTTCCTGTGTGCAGCTTATTATATCCATTTTTTTTTAACCTCTCATTAGTGTCGCCCATTAACATTGCAAGCAGTTGTCATCCTCGCTTTCAAATCCTTCCTTAAAATTTTGCCCGAGGGACTCTTTGGAATGGCCTCGACAAAGAACACCTTGTGTATCCTCTTGTAGAAAACGACCTGCATGACAAATTACATGCATGGGCCCAATCAAAATAAGGATATTGAACATGTATTTTATTGGCCACAAATTAATTGCTTATCTAACCTGTTTCTTAATGTAGTGCTTGATCTCATCCTCTTTTATGTCCGAGTCATTCAACCGCACCACAAATGCTACAGGGATCTCCCCGCAAAGCTCATCAGGCATGCTGAAAGTTAAGAATAAACATTATGAATAGAATTCATTTTCTACTAAATTATATATATACATATAAGAAATAATTTGTATAAACTTAGTTTCTAATATATAATTAAAAATATGTATATATGTTTATTGTGATATGATCTTGTTGATCTATATTCATCGGTGTTAGTTTAATGTTTGGACGAAAACGAAAAGAATAAACTCTGATCTTGATAACTCAAATCAAACTATAAAGTGGTTGGTAACTTCAATCAAATTACAAAATGGTTGATTAATATGTACTTACGCAACGACGGCGGCATCGATGATGTATGGATTGGTGAGGAGGAGGGCTTCGATCTCGGCGGGAGCTACTTGGAAGCCCTTGTATTTAATGAGCTCCTTCAGGCGGTCAACAATGAAGATTTCGTCATCGTCGTCCACATAGCCCATGTCGCCCGTGTGTAGCCACCCGTCTTTGTCTATGGTCTTCGCCGTCGCCTCCGGATCGTTGAGGTAACCTTATATATCATATATATATTTCTATAAAGTTCAGTTTCATTGACTTGATAAGTAAAAGTTGGAAACTATAATATATTTGTTTCTCTTCTATTAAAGTAACTTGAAGTCTTGAACAAATTCGATGGTCTGTATGAATGTATACCTTTCATGAGCTGCTTTCCCCTGATACATATCTCCCCGGACTGGTTACGAGGAAGAGAGAGACCAGTCTCAGGGTCGACGACCTTGAGTTCAGCGTTCCTGACCACGGTGCCGCAGGAGCCGGACTTCGCCGGAAGTGGGACCTTGGCGAACGCCGGGCACAGGGATAGGACTGGTCCTGCTTCTGTCATTCCGTAACCCTAAACAATATAACATATAATTCCATCGTCAATATGCATGCACGAGCGAACGACCAGTTTACTGTTTATCATGCATACATATGCATTAATTACTTACCTGACCGAGCGTGGCGTTAGGAAACTTAGCTCTCAGCGTTTCTTGCAGATCCTTGCCCATCGGCGCCGCCCCCGACATCACCATCCTGACGGAGGAGAGGTCGTACCGGTCGACCACCGCGCTCTTCGAGATCTCCACCACTATGGGCGGCACCACCGGCGCGAACGTGATCCTGTACCTCTCGACCGCCTCCACCATTGCCGCCACGTCGAACTTCCTCAGTATCACTATGGACGCGCCGCACCGCAGGCCGCAGAGCAGCACCGTGTTGATCGAGTATATGTGGAACATCGGCAGCACGCACAGGATCACGTCCTCGGTGTCCAGGTACATGTTGGGGTTATCGCCGTCCACCTGCTGCGACACGCTCGTCACCAGGCCCCGGTGCGTCAGCATCACGCCCTTCGGCATCCCCGTCGTCCCCGACGAGTACGGGAGCGTCACCGTGTCCTCCGCCCGCACGTCCACCTCCGGCGCCTTCGTCTCGTCGGCAAAGAGGAGATCGGAGAACGGGGTGCAACCGTCGGGAAGAGGTAAACTTCGACTCCCGGCGCGGTCGTTTACGACGACGACGGCTGGCAACCCGAGGGGGAGGACCTTGTCGAGCTGCTCCGGCTCCGTGAGGACGAGGCGCGCGCCGGAGGCCTTGGCCTGCTTGGCGACCTCGGCGGGAGTGTGGAAGGGGTTCGCGGTGGTGGAGGCGGCTCCGAGGCGGGAGGCGGCCAGGAAGGCGATGGGGAAGGCGGTGCAGTTAGGGAGGAGGATGAGGAGGACGTCCCCCCGGCGGAGACCGAGGCTGTGGAGGCCCGCGGCGACGCGGCGGGTGAGGAGCTCGACCTCGGCGTAGGTGAGGGCGGAGCCTGTGGCGTAGTCGATGAGGCAGGTGCTGTCGGCTTTGGCGGCCATGTCTTGGAAGCAGAAGTCGTGGAGTGTGAGGTGGCCGGGGATCATTATGTCTG
>LTAE01002730.1:27595-41760 GCA_001647135.1 Pontederia paniculata | reverse complement strand
TGTCTTCATATCTGATCAACCGGTCTACCTCTGATCCCTCTCTTCATGTACACTCCTTCATTATCGGTCGCCCTCTTTACTTTTTTGGTCGACCATTTATGCTTTGTTGCTCCTCATCACATGTTCTCTCCCTCTGATGTTGGTCGACCGCTTCATATACTTAGGACGCCCACTGCACACATATGGTTCTTCATATATAAATTACGTGTGCACTGGTCGTCCATTCCTTCAGCTCAGGTCGACCACTACTCTGAACTTGAATGTATCATGTTACATAAATCAGCTCAACAAATTCATCAGTACATGCTGAGTTCACTTACAAATTTTTGATCATTCAAAATATTCTCGGGATCCTAGATTCAACAGTATCGATGTGAGAATTTTTGGAGTTCTTTTGGAGGGACAACAAAGATCACACGGAGCAAGGGGATTCAATCATTCCTTAGCGTGTCTTTGTTAGTTTATCTCCTGTGATCAGTATGTTTTTTACTATTATCGAGATTAGATTCACACCAAAATCTCACACATATTTATAATGTATTAGTATTGCGTTCACCAATGGATTCACTACTCGCGTCCGCGAGCCCGATGATGTGGTTGCACGCACTCAATTGAGTGACGATGAGTCTCCGGAGACTAATAGCTATGTGGCTGATTTGTTTGGATTTTAATTTGCATTCCATGAATGATGCAGCTACGATTTTGCATATGTACGTGTACGCCATCATAGCGGAGCAGGCGACATGCAATTAGGCCTTCTATGTTTTTCACATGAGTTGTAGCACTTTATAGTGATTAGATTTAATCATATATGGGGTTTTTCCTATTGAATGTCATGGCAGACCCATCTTCTATTCACGTACGAGTCAATGGAACCGGAAGGGACAATTAGAGCGCCACTTACTTCATTTTCAGGTGAGCCTCCAATGCACCATGACAATTAAGTTTGGCCAACTTGAATCACGATGTCGTCTAATTTCCGGACAACTATGATTTATTGTTCAAGGTACATTGTCGTAGCCGAGAGAGGATGGGGCCTGCAACATACTATATTTGCTTCTGGTGAGATATTTCGACATTTTATCGTTAATCAAAGTAGTCTCATGCACATATATAGTTATTAAGGATGCGATAATATGTATTTGGGTGATGTTAAGATAATTAGGTTGATTCGTTAACTAAATTGGGAAAATCTATAACTAAGTATGCCTATTGAGTATATAATATTTTACGTATGTATGTACAAACATTTATTACTATTTTTGTGTGTGTATAGTTATGTTAATCACAAATGGAGTTGATTAGTATCGATACCCTATGAATATAAATGTTAATTTATAAGTATTAGTCATTGTGATTTGTGATATATTATAAATGCATACATATAATTATGACTACGATGGGGGTCTATGCGTTAAATCTCTTGTATGTAACAATGTAATTGGTACTTGAGATTATATAAATATGTACATGTGTATGTATGTGTATATATGTATATGCAAGTTATTCAAAATATAATTTCTATAATGATTGTAATTATGGAAATAAAGGAACTACGACAACATGATAATGAATTATGTTGGACTTAGATCATCTTAGGATGGTAAGCTATAAGCTCCTAATCAGTCATATATTAAAAAGTGGATAAAATATAAGTTTTAGATTGTTAAACTAAATAAATATGAAAAGTGTGAACTATAATCATATTATTTTATGACTTATCTTGTCATGAGACCCAATCGAAATGTTTAGTTAACTATATGAGTGTATAATGGAAGATACTAAATGAAAATTCTATTGCGTTCGAATAGGTTCTTAGTTTGTAAATTTGCTCGGACTTCATAGTTTTGGCAAGGTCGAGCATAATCAAAGTGAGTGGAATTATCATAAATCTATATTAACACCACATCGTGGTAGTCCAAATAATCGTTTCTTGACTCATATGATTAATTATATTAATTGATGATGTGATTGCCTTTTGAGTTAATGCCATGATGTGTGGAATTCGGTTTTCTAATATTTTTCGTATGAATTTCATGTACGAATTGACTTTTCAGGATTTATGGATTATGTTTTATTCAAATATCGGTGTTATAAGCTTTTACGTTTGTGTACCGTTAAACTTGAATATATTCTAAGTTATAATTTCTATATGTATTTTGATTATATATGTATACTTCATGCATGTTCATTTGAACATGCATGGTTACTCACTTGGAGTGAGGCGACGATGATGGTGTTAACTCTCCCTCGTGTGGGCAAACGATAGCTTTCGGGTTCGAGGTGATCTACATCTGAAGTGATGATGTTTATGTTAATAGCTCTCTCTCGTGTGGGCGAGAACCGGACTCGCGGGGTCGAGGTGATCTACATATGATTTTCTATGTGATGCTCTTGTGTGGGCGAGGGATGACTCACGTCGAGGTGGTCATCTACCATGACATATTGTGTATGTACTCATGGACGACGAGATGTCATGTCACATAGATATAACTAATACATAACATCTTTTTATTTTGCATTGTGATTGCAAGATTTTTTTTCATAAATGAAGCTATGCATGGTATAACTATTGTTGGGTGTTGGATGTGTCTTTTGTTGGATTTATTTTTTAGATTGTTTCAATGATTTATGGATCCATTTTTTAGTCATTGAGCTCTTTATGTTTACCCATCTATTTTCTATTGCATTTGTAGGCAACGAGGAGGAGATACTCCTCTATGATTGATTTGTGCCTATCTTGCATGCTCATCGAGCACAAAAAGGGAAAAAAATAGGTTGCGCGCACATGAAATATTCAACGAGGATTAGACTTTGTATTATTTTTTATTATTGTCATTGTTCATACAGTTGACCGATTTTTGGACCCTTGTGCCTATTTTATTGTCATTATGTTCGGAACGGTGTAAACTCCATATTATGGATATTTGACCCTTTAATTTTCTTTTTGAGTTTATATGTTTCAGATTTGGCTCAATTTATCCTTTATACTCGTCGCATTAACATATTTTTAGTAAAGGTCATGCCAATTTTTTTTATAAATTATAGAGTTAGCTTTGTTCGGGGCATGACAAAGACCCTATGACTTTTAGCCATAAGGCACTGAGCCTATTAAAATCTTCATTGTATTGATAAGTCTTGCTATTATGTGTAATGAATGTTCACCTGAGGCAACATAAGAAGAGAAGTATAAAATAGTCCTAAGTTTAAAGATGGTTTGAATATAATGAACAAGAAATATATGAGCATCACATGATAAGATGTAATGATATTCCCATCGTCAATGGATTATAATAATGAAAATAAATGTTAAATAGCAATGTGAAGCCTAATGTCACGAATGTAATGAATAATCATATTGTTAATCCCTCATTACTGATAATATTGATATACATATTGTTAAATTATATTATTTTACATGTTGATAATTTTATATATAATCTTTACATGTTGGGCATCATACGGAAAGGTCATCTCCTCTACGAATTAAATTATGCAAGTAATCCGAAGTTTGAATAAATGTCGATGATGCAGGTGGTGATGTTGTTCATGATTGTCTGATTTGCACATGGAATATATCTTGATTGAGTCATGATGGTTATGTAGTCAATAATAAATAATCCTAATTAGTTGATTTTTTTATTTGAATTAAATAGTTGATTAGCATGAGATTTTTATTTCTTTAGTTGAAAAGACATTTTAATTTAAAGTTGTTATTCAAAAATAGGCGAGAGAGAGAGAGAGAGAGAAATTACATAGAGAAGACACAAGAATTTAATGAATTAAGTTCACCATTAACCGGACAAGTCCTCGGACAACAGCTGGAGTTTTTCTTTGATATAAAAAATAGTAGATGATATAAGTTATAGAGTAACTCAAACCCTATGAAGTTTATATAAAGTAAAAATAAAATATGAAACATAAATCTTAGAGTCGTCTAAGTTTTAGGGACTTCGCCCCCGAGCCCCCATAGGGGGATCCCGGGGGCTCCCCTTTAAATCCCCTCAAGTTAATTGACCAAACAACAAGACTCTTTTATGGGACGGGCGACTTCGTCGTCTCGATTATTCGAGCTGTTGTGATATATAAAGGTTTATATGATAAATTATCACCGGGTTAAGATTCAAGATATTATCAATAAAAAAAGTTTACTTCTATCTAATGTCCATGATAGTGAACAATTAATTGGTCAAAGTTAAGTAAAAAAAAACTCGTAACGTATCCGAAAGAGCATTATGTTAGATGGTTGTGTGTGCATTTGAGAGTGTTATGTCTTACATCCAATGTGTTGATTTATTAATACAGATTACAAATAACATCTAGATTTTAAAATTTTAAATATCGATAAATAGTTTTGTAACCTAAGTTACTGATAGCCTTTATTTTTTAATCTCAAACATAATAATCAGTTGATTAATATGAATTACAAATAAAGTTGTCCTTTTTAGAGCTAAAATATTGATAGTAACTTGTTTTATAATCTATATTAGTAACGACCTTACTTTTTTAATTGAAATATTAATAATCATTCTTTACTTGAAATTATTTGAACAATTACATTTTAACTAGAAATTTTGCATTTTAATCTAAACTCTGTATTTGGTTGAGGCATGATTTAGGGGATAAGAATTTATCCCCTAAATTATAACCAAACAGTAAGCTATATCAAAAAATTGAAGAGGGCAATTTTATCATTTTAAAAAATATACCCAACTTGAGTATAACATAGGTAAAAATAATATCTGCCATCTAGCATGTATTAGTTTATACCATCATTTTTGACAAGAAAGTGCTCTATTATTCATGTATCCAATCAGACATAAATAAGAATAAAAATGAGGTATAACTATACAACGAGTATAACTATATTTATACCATGTATAATAATATTTCAATCAAACATTGCCTTAGGCTGTGTTTGATTGGGGTGTAAACTAAGGGATACGAGTTTATTTCTTAGTTTATACTCAAACATCCAAAGTTATATCCAAATTTTATAAAGAGTAATTTTGTCATTAAAAAAATATTTATATCCAATTTGGGTGTAAATATGTCAAAATTTATACTTACCAAAAGACATGTATTAGATTATACTAAAGTTAGTTATAAGTGTTACTGTGTTAACAAATAAAATATTCAATAAAAAATTAATGAATCAATGATAATATTATTTTATTTTTTTAATATTTTATAAATAAAATTATATAACTTATACTTATCTATTCTCATATTCAATCAAATAAATATTGAAATAACTCACAAAATCTTTTACTTCTTAATTAAACACAAAGGAGAATAAAAATTTAGTATAACTATACCATAAATATAACTATACCTATTTTTGGTATAATATATTTTAATTATGATGATTAATTATTGATAAACTTTGCTCATGTTAATTGATAGCTAACGAGCTCGCTTCCTTTCCCACTCATTGGCCGACTCTTCAAAGGCCTCTTCAAGCTTCTTATTTCTTAATTTGAGGTTGTCTTGGAATTGTCGCTGCTTTATTTTGCAACTAATAGAACGATTACTCAGCAAGTGACAACTCTTTAAAAGAATTAAGAATTTAGAAAAGAAAATGTAAATGTCTCTTTCTAAAAAACTTTGAAGAATAATTTATTTTTTAAGAAAAATGAGTATACGCAACATTGTGTTAAAGTAAAAATTATGCAATATATACATCACTCAATAATCTCTTTACTTTTTTTTACATTGATTATAAACGAAATTTTGTGTATGTAATCCATAAAAAATTAAAACTGTGACAAAATCTACTTGCTATGAAATCCCGTGTTATTACACTATAAATCACATTTTAAATCATTATACACCTTTTAATCAAATAAAAAAACCTTTTTTAAGCTAAAGTCAAGAAGGCGAATTTCGAATTCAAAATATGTAACACTACTTGCTTTGAAGTTGATAATTTCATCAATAATAACATTTTTTTTAAATCAATAATAAATAAAAAAATAATGAAAATGTGCTCTATTCAAATAAGATAGTCGTATATTATCATCTGGATCAGATCTATAATTATTAAAAATAAAAAATATAAATATTATATAGTTTATTTATTTTTAATTATATATTTTAAATCTAATAATTATGGTACATTTATTAACTATTCCATCTATGTACTATAAATCTCCAACGGTGCCCCTCCATCTCTTTCACGAGGGTGACGTGATCCTTCTCGTGGTCTTGAAAAGATTTCTATACAGATCCAACGGACTGGAAAGATCGAATCAGATGGATCGGGAGCATCCAGTAATCCTTAAACCCACCGCGAAACATCGCATCCGCTGCCGCGAGCCTTTCTCCCACTCGAATGCTCACATTGCAACCAATGCACACAGATTTCATCGCCACCGCCGCCGGTGATCTTATTACTTCCCATCCTTCTCGATCTCACAGGCGAATCCATTCGAGTCTCCGGTTGGGAACAGTTTCTCAGATTCAATCCGCCTGTTTCTTTTGTTCTTTGAGATTTTAGATTCTAATTCGAATGACCTTTTTTTCTGCACTGGATTTGCTTCTGAACGAATCAGGTAGACAGATTTAATGGCTTCGGCTGTGACCTCGATCGCCGTCGCGCCCTCCGCCTCGGCGATCTCGATTCGGAAGAGCTCCTCCAAGGTGCGATCTTTAATAGTGTGTTTTTTGTTTTTTATTGTTCGTTGTCGTTGTTTTTTATCAGAGGAACTGATCCAACTCGGAGAATGTTTTCTTTCAGCAACGAGTGGGGTTCGGGAAGAAACATGGGAATCTGTTGTTTGATGGAAAGGTACCTCCTTTTTGTGGAAATTTTGTTTTTTTTATCTATTTTGTTTTGACAAAGAGGTCGTTGAGACTGGATTTTGTCTGGTTCTGACATGAAATCTGACCATTTCTCTCTCAAACAAGAAAGATAAAAAAAATCAAATCGTACTTCATCCAATTCAGGACACGTTTTGGTGGCTGTGCGGTAAATGTGTATAGTTACTGTAGTTTGTTGCTTTTGCATGTGTAAGATGTAAGAATAAGTTCACAAAAGGTGCAAAGGAGCAAAGGTTATACTTTGAAAGGAACATCATATAGGAGTTAGAAAAAGGAGGGATATATTTCGAGAAATATGTTCCTCTACAGCTAGGAAATCCACAAGAAAATGGAGTAGCTCACTAGCTCATATTGGTGTAGGATTTCTTAATTTTGGGGGTTGGGTGATGGAGAGCTATATATGTAGTGATTGTGAATTCATCTTTTTAAATAGTAACTTAGACCATATTTTATCATGAGGATATGCTCATCTGGACAATTTATAAACTTCTTGATCAGGCTATTTCATATCGTTTCATCTGATATGGAGACAACACTCCCATGTTTAGAAACGAAAAAAATGGAACTGTATACTATTAGTACTGCTGCTTTGTTGTGTTGTTAGGATTTCAATCACGGGCAATGAAAGGGATAGTTTACTGTTTAATTTAATTAATTTCAGGCTTCTGGCCGAGTTTGCATGACGATGGCAGTTGATGTTTCTCGTTTCGAGGGTGTCAGTATGGCTCCTGCAGACCCAATTCTTGGCGTTTCTGAGGCATTCAGGGCAGACACAAGTGACTTGAAACTTAACCTTGGAGTTGGAGCTTACAGAACAGAGGAGCTTCAACCTTATGTGTTAAATGTGGTTAAGAAGGTATCATGCCATTCTTCATCTTTTTCTGTTTTGTTTTATTGACGAAGGTTTAATAGGAAAGCATCCTGTTAGCTGATCTCATTTCCATTAACGTATTAGATCATGCAATAAATCTAGGATACCCTCTATGTGTTGTTTTACATGGTGCTTAACATAGTCCCTTTTTTTTCTCAATGTTGTATAGGCAGAGAAACTCATGCTGGAAAGAGGAGAAAACAAAGAGGTTATAACAATAATCTGAATTGTTTGAACCTTATGTCGTATAGTATCTCTTATAATTCTTTCATATCTCATCCTGGGACTGGGTCTGCGCTCTTCAGTATCTTCCTATTGAAGGTTTGGCAGCTTTCAACAAGGTTACTGCGGAATTGTTGCTTGGAGCAGACAATACTGTGATCACAGAAGGAAAAGTATGTATTTGTATTATGTTTTAACTATTCCACTTGAAGTATCCACCAATAGTAGGTTACGTATATTCGCTTTTTCACTAACACAAGTTGCTGTTTCCAGATTGCTACTGTCCAAGGCCTTTCAGGTACTGGATCTCTTCGCCTTGCTGCAGCATTCATACACAGATACTTTCCTGATGCCAAAGCTTTAATATCATCACCAACTTGGGGTATGCTTAATATCACTTTTAACATCATTCGAAATGACAAATTTCACTGCTGCAATTTCTAATGTTTCGTTGAACAACTTTTCATGCGGAGAAACAGGTAATCACAAGAACATTTTCAATGATGCGAGGGTTCCTTGGTCTGAGTATCGATATTATGATCCAAGAACTGTTGGGCTGGATTTTGATGGGATGATTGCAGATATTAAGGTAAAACCATAAGTCATTGTCTCTCTTTTTGACCGAACTAAGATTTCTAAAATGATATCACTGCTTCATACAAAATGGATTTACCTTCTCTGACTAAGAAACTTAACCAGTTAAAACTCCAGCTTTGAAATGTTATCTTTTCATTTTCTATATTGATGTTATATGCTTGAAGTTAGCTTTTCAAATTCATGTTGTGTTCTTTCTTTATGTATTTTTTTTTCTGCATGTGCATGTTAAGAATATAAAAGGCCTATATTTGTTAGATCAACTTAACAGATACAAGTGCTTGTTCTCTTGTCCACTATCTCAAGATATACTGTTCAGATCTACCCACTTTTTCTTTATCTTTTCTATACTGTAATTTCATGTTTTGATGATAAAAAATGTCACTGCAGTGGATCATGATAGCCTGAATCCTATTCTACTTACCCATAAATGAACACTATCCTACTTCATTTTTTCTGTTTACTAGAAATTTGGCTCTAGCCTCTAGAGCACCTAAGAGTTAGACCTGTACTTTATCTATCAGGAATGTCTTTCATGCTCTTTATTTTCATACGAGCTCATCAAATTTGATAGGCGCTCGATACTGCGTATGTGATATAAAAGCATGTTACTTTTCTGAAGGTACATTTTGGGAAGCCCTCGTTAGCTTATAATACTTTGCTTGTATAGGCAGCACCAGATGGATCTTTTGTCCTTTTGCATGGATGCGCTCACAACCCGACAGGCATCGACCCAACTCCTGAGCAGTGGAACATTATTGCTGATGTCATTGAAGAGAAAAACCATATCCCTTTCTTTGATGTTGCATACCAGGTCCCATGTTTATTGCGTATAATTGAATCTTTCTTGGTCCAGTATTACTTATGCCTGAACCTTGATACTCTGCAGGGTTTTGCTAGTGGAAGTCTCGATGAAGATGCATACTCTGTGAGGCTTTTTGTGGAACGTGGTTTGGAACTTTTGGTAGCCCAGTCTTATAGTAAAAATCTCGGGTTATATGCAGAAAGGATTGGAGCCATAAATGTTGTTTGTTCTTCTTCAGATGCTGCAACAAGGTAAAACTGCACAATAAATATTTACTCTCCTCTTTTAATCACATGGCATTAATATTATTGCACCAACCATATATTCATATTAGCTGATAGTCTACCTTACTGCTTGTGTTGTACTCAGAGTCAAAAGTCAGCTGAAAAGATTAGCACGGCCAATGTACTCGAATCCTCCTATTCATGGGGCTAGAATAGTTGCTAACGTCGTCGGAGATCAAAATCTTTTTAACGAATGGAAAGAAGAGATGGCATTGATGGCTGGTCGTATTAAAAATGTTAGGCAAAGACTTTATGACAACCTTTCTCAGAAAGATAAAAGTGGCAAGGACTGGTCTTTCATCCTCAAGCAGATTGGCATGTTCTCCTTCACAGGGTTGAACAAAGCACAGGTACCCAGGCCATTGCTCCTTCTATATATATCATCCATTCATGTTTCAGGCCTGCCTATGATTTTTTTCCATCAAACTAAATCAAAATTTTGTTTGAGATACTTGTTATTAACTCTTTCAACATCACATTTTTTCATGTCATCTAATTTTCCTTGCTAGAGCGATAACATGACCGACAAGTGGCATGTGTATATGACCAAGGATGGAAGGATATCCCTAGCAGGCCTCTCATTTTCCAAGTGTGAATACCTGGCGGATGCCATCATCGATTCATTCCACAATGTCAGCTAGGCAATATATTGGTCGAGCTACTAATGAGAAACGCTTTCCGGGCTATAATTGAGTGGAAAACAATCAGTAAATTGTAGGCGACTTATTCTTTCTGCGTATCATCATTTTTCTAAAGAAAAATAAATCCAATATTAATGGATGGTCTATGAATGCTTTTAATTGTGACTTGAACAGGAATAAGGCATCATGCCCATTTTTCTTTTTAAATCAAGATGGCATCCATCTGTGATTAAACACTTTGGTCAAAATTTTGGAATTGCCAATATGTATTAATTTTTTTCTCTTTTTTTCTCTCATTCAATTTGTTTGTATATACATATATATATATATATATATATATGTATATATATATAATATGATATAATATTTATACTATATTTACATAAAAGTACAGAAGAAATTGTGGTAATATAGTATACTATATTTATTAGAGAAAATAAAAGTATAGTATCACAATGTCCTATAAAGTTTTTAAGTTATTGATTTGGATTTAAAATAAAAAATAAAGGTAAATAGAACTTCATGTTTATTTCATTAATTCTTGAAAATAAAAAAAGTTGATTAAAATATAAATTTGTCATTTATTAATTTTATTCACTTAATTCTTTGCTTAAAAAAATTAGTATCTATATCTAAAAAGGAAAACTTTTAATACGTGAAAAGTATGATGTTAATTAAGTTTTAGATATATTAATATAAATTAGGATTGAAGAATTATAAGGAAACAATCACACAAGAATAAATACTAACACCTGGTTTGATATGACAATTTTTTTATCATTTCGCAATAAAATATCACACAATGTGTATGATAGGGCACAAGAATTCATAAAACTGTAAAATATAAATATATAATAAACAAACTTTGGATTTCCGCCCTCAAATTCAACCCATCTTCTATGTCTTTGTATGGCCCTTCTCGACTTACATATTTGGCTCATTTTCTTATATTATGTAATTTCATATTAGGGCCTACAATAAGGCCAATTTTGCCTACTTTAGTCTTACTCGACCTAACCTATTTTGACACTTTTAGATAGATCTTATTAGTTACTCGCTTACACGACAAGCCTAATAATCAATATAATTATCAATTTAAATCATATTATTGGTTTTGTTCATATGTTTATTGTTAAAAGTATTAGCTAAATTATAAAAAGTGAACGTAGTAAGCTAACACGTTAAAGCATATCTCATATAAGTCTAGTAAATAATAAATGCATGATCATCAAGAGCGGACCCACGTATATCTCGGGAGAGGGGGGACTCGAATCTCCTCTCCCCTTCTTCCACTTTTTAACATATAAAGTATATATATACGTATGTACTAGTAGTTATAATTAATAAATAAAATAAATATTAATAGATTATTATAATTATTTAACTGATGTGATGAATATGTGGTTTTAATTCACATCCAGAGGTCTAGAATTAAAATCTTGACCTCTTTTATTTTTTTAATTTATTGATATATATTTTGATCCCCTACTTTTTTTTCCCATGGATCAATCCCGGATGACCATCCATTTTATATTTGTTATACGAAGCTCGACATGTGCGTGAGAATTATCTAACCTATTGCTGTCCTTAGTTTCGATCTTGTACTAAACTTTACGCATCATAAAACGGTTGGAGGAAGGACGCATTGGAAAATAATGCTACCTGCTCAATATTTTGAATAATAGATGTACACATGCTAACTTTGCTCGATGTATTAGGGATAACACTAGTGTTTCTTAAGCACAGAAGGAATACATTTGTGTGGTAACTAATAAAAAATCGGCATCTTGCATCTTATGTTTTATCATATTACTTTTTTTACGAAATTTTTTATCATGCAATTCTTTTACAATTGTCCCAAAATAGGTGCTAAAAATATAAAATATAAAGATTTTGCTTATTAATTTTTTTTATATTTATGGGCATCACTATTATAATAATTTATTATTCCTCACATTTTCGTAGCTTATTAATGCAAGCCTACAAGCAAAGATTTATATTATATATAAATATAAGTAGAAATAAATTGCGTTGCAATATAAAACATTACACGTCATATATAGATTAGAGATCCTACGATTAAAACAATAAGTAGTACGGTGTTTCCTACTTAAGTAGGGAGTACCTCCATTTTTCTCATATATATATATATATTATATTATATATATATTTTCCATCTAGCTATCTTCTCCCTCTACGAAAGTTGAATATGAAATACTTAGTTTCAACCTTATTTCTTCCATAAAAAATACATATTATTATTTGGGACTAAAAAATTGTAAATTTTTAACTTATCTTGAGCCAAGATAAGAAGCCATTATTAAATTTTATATATATATATATATATATATATATATATATATATTACCGGCATGGACTGATACTAGATATTTTCTTTTTCGTTAATTCATGCTCAATATTCTTTTTGTGGTTAAATTAATGGTCAATAATTTGTGTGTTAATAACCGGCCCTACGTATTGTATTATATATGGTTCAGTACTCATGACAGACTCGTTTGACACGTTAACGTCTAATGTTGGTGGACTCTTTTATTTTTTTCCGGTTATTAAGGCCGTCTTTAAATGCAAAGAAATATTGCATTATTGGGTCTATTGACTCAAAACTTAGTAGATGGTCGATCTTCTTTATAATAAAGTTTGCGTTGCGGAATCAAATTAGACCAATTAAAAAAAATTCATTGCACTTGTCCAATTACGTAGAAATTATGAGGTCTAATCACTTGCACTTGTCCATTTTTTATTGGGAAATAAGACCTGAATTTCTCATTTTTTTAACCAAACATATTTTATTCTTGTGAATGGACCCCACAATAATTATTGCAAGATTTTAAAAAATACAGAGATTAAAATAATCTTGCCCTATCCAAAAATAAGCTTATTTTACATGAATTAAATCAATGAGACTAAATTATAAATTAACATTTGTTAGTCCAATCATATTCTTATGGTAATTAAATGAGATTTTAGGCTGTGTTTGAGATAACTTTTAGTGATAATATATTTGGATGTTTTTCTTCAAAACGAGTTGTAACTTCTCTTTTAAAAAGTTTAAAAAGTCAATATTTTTTATCGTGGTCCAAAGCAAATGGTGAAGAAAAACACTTTTGACGTTTGAAACGCACCATCATATAATTGAAAATATATGTAACGTTTTGACATATATAAAATTATTCAGTTAACATAAATATTTGTGAATAAATATTAACAAAAATTGCATGTCATTAATAATAATTTTAAAATATATTATATAGTTTATATAATAAAATATATCTTAATAGTATTATTCAAAATTTAAAAAATATAGGGCTCAAGAAAACTATCCAAAAAAATAATAAAATAATTTTCATTAAACAAATTATCCGAAATAAGTAGGATGAGTTTTTTTTTACTTTCACCCTTCTATTTCGGCGTCCCTCTCAAATGGTATAATTTATCAATGACGGGTCAGATCACATCAAGAGATCGACGACGAGGATAAGAATTTTCTTTTTCACATTAGTCAGGTTTAATAAAAAATAATGGAAGAAGACTTAAATTCTTGACCTCTGTCTATGACGACGGAGGATTTGAGGCAATGTAGAAGATAATAAATACCGAGTGGAGAGTCCAACTTTATGATTATTTTTTATATAATGATATAGAAAATAAAATTAAGCTAACTTACGATAAGTCCAGTCAAAATAAATAAATTAATAATAAGATAATAAATTATTCTAATATATTCACTAATTATCTCATCCAAAATGAAGCATGACAATACTAGTAAGCCAAGAATTTACAAGTGATGAAAATCTCATAATTCTTAATTAGATTTATGTTGTTTTAGACCATAAACAGATTAAATATTATAACTTTCTAAAAGTTATATAAATTAAAAAGTAGTCATATATATATATATATATATA
>LTAE01002730.1:0-27585 GCA_001647135.1 Pontederia paniculata | reverse complement strand
ATATATATATATATATATTATCCTACCGAATTTATATACACCTCAATAAAAATTCGTGTATATCTACCACAATGATATATTCATTCAAGAGGCATTATGTTAAAAGTAAAACCTTTTTATTGCATTCAAAAAATATAAATTTTAAACTTTTCCCATATTGAGCCTCGTAATTTCTGCCTTTTTAAGATATATTAATTTGAATGTGATATAGTGATATGAATAAAAAGTGAACACGCAATATCATTTGTATATAAAAAATATTAAATATATAACTGAATAAAAAAATCCAATAACTTTTTCTTAAAAAAAATCATTACGACTTTATACCATCGGTATCTAGATCGTGTAAGAACAAATTTATTATCTAAATCTCAATAAATGCATTCAAACACTCAAATTTGTAGGACACTTTCTTTAAGTGCCCGTTTGGTTGGGGAATAAGGCCTGGATTAAGGTCTTATTCCCCAATTTTGAACCAAACACTCTTTTTTAACATTTGGTGGTTCCCACTGTATTTATTGAAGAAAGAATAAAAAACTAGAGACAAATAATTCCACCTTTGGATTAGAGATATTCCATGTGGATTAAGGGCATGAGACTATCTCATGAATAGTATGGTGGCAACCGAACGGGGCCTAAAAGTCTTCTCAATTTTTTGGAGACACTTCTTCTAAAAGTTTTCAAATACTTCCACTTAAATCCAATTACATAAGTTTTAAATATATCTTTTTACCTTTATTTAATTTTATCTTTTTTGTTAAAAAAATGATTAGTGAGAAAGGTATGATTTCATTTTTTTTCTTGAACTTTAAAAGTTAAAATTAACTAAGAGCAAACAGGTAAATATATAATTAAAGAAAATAAATTATACGTATTTGGAATAAAATAAAGTGTTTGGAAAGTCGAAGAATTTAGAAAATAAAATGAAAATAATTATTATACCTAAATAGATGAAAACGATTTTTTTTTAAATATCAATGTATTAGGAGTAATTTAACCCTCTCCTCAAGCAGTAAATAATATCAAATATATATAAAAAATAATATCAAATATCCATAAGAATAAGAATTATATTTATTCTTTTAATTACATATTTTACTTCTTTTATTCTTCTCAAAAGCAAGAATATCTTCTATTTCACTCTTTTTTTAATTATATTATATTTTTTATTTTTATACACGTGATATTATATTTGTTTTAATTAACAATTATAAATATATTTATAATTAGACATTATATAATTTATACTATGTGATAATATAAATAATAATATATTATAACATTATTAATTCATTAATCAAACAAGGATTATTTATTATAGTACCATAAATAGTAAATAGTTAAATTCATAAGTTTAAATGAAATAAAAATGAAGATTTATTATTAGATATATATTATTAATACATTTATTATTATTTATTAATATGATATTATACAATGTCATTAATTAATTGATAAAAAATTAATTATTATATTAGCATAAATAATAACTAAATAAATATACAATTATAAATTAAATAAATAAACTTTTATTTATGATATATTTTATATTACCTATTTCTAATATAATATATTTTAAAATTTATTCATAAACACTAGATAAAATAAAAAAAAAAATTAGAATATACAAAATATTTTATTTTTTTATATATTTTTTTCAAATTTAATCTCGAACCAAACGACGCTCAATATTTTTGGGGTTAGCCGTACCGTAAATCAATCATGTCGATATCGATCTAGAAATTATTAATTCATAAGTTTCCCCTCCGAACATTATTTAAATTTTGATGTCCGTTGAATGCAAATGTTGGCATCTTTTTAACATACATTTTTTACATAAATTATTTCTCCCTCGTTCTCTCCCTCTTCATTTCAGACATATTGATGTTTATACTTTTGTTATATCTTTCTTATCATTCTATCTTAACTTTTTTGAATAACAAAAGATTCTACACTATATACTTATAATTTTTCAAAAATAATTCAAATAACTCTTCTAATTCCACTTCTTCAACCGTGCAGTGAAAAAACAAAAATATAAAATTAAATAATCCTTAAATGAAACAAAACCGAGGCGATCAGAACGGGTAAACGTGGACCGGACCCGGCAACTCGGGTCACATCCGACCCGGCAGCTGTCGGTTTCCACGAGGTCCACTTCCACGACGACTCGTGTCCCCCCCGCCATTTACTCCATTCACGAGATGCGAAGATGCGTCCAACTCCAACCCCTCATATTCACTATTATTTACGACAAATGCCATCACAATTCTCCCCAAACTGCCCCTTCCATTCCATCCATCTCCACGGCCGCACGCTTCGATCCAACCGTCCGATTCGAGGTCCACGACCGACAGCGATCGGGCCCCAGCAGCATAAAGCCGAGAGCGACGACTGATGGGTGGCTGCCCACTTGTCGTCCGATCTGTGGGTCCCGCGCCGAAAGCGTCATCGTAGCCGTTGAGTGGGCGGCAAAAATAATGCAAGCTACCGTCCAAAGAATGGCTCGAGACGTAAATAATGACAAATATAGGGGTGATAAATCAAACCTCGAATGATCATCAAGTTGCGTGGGCTGGTTGTCTTCTTCCAGATAAAGCTTCAACACCAAACGCGCCTGCAACCGCCTCTCCGGCCGTCCGCATATTTTGACACCACGAGTGACTCCATCTCGTCCGTTAGATCTCAACCAACCGCCTAGATGTACTAACGAGTGAGCGACCTCGTCTTCGTCTTCTATATAAACACGGACCCTTCGCCCATTTGGTTTGCCATCGTGTTCCATTTCCATTAACAAAGCATTCGGTAGGGCAAACGAAGAAGGGCGGTAAGCATACCACCCCCTATCCCCATGGCGACTGCGGTACTCCGATCCCAGGATTGCCTTCAGGGCCTTTACCACCTCGAGGCCTTCGGATCCCGTCCTCCGCCGGCGGCGAAATCCCACCGGAAGAAGCCCTCCCGCCCCACTCCCCCCGTTTCCCATCCTTCCTCGTCGCCGCCTAAGCCTCGCCAGAGGCAGCTGGCTGGATCCCCGCCGCCGCCTTCCTCCCAGGCGAAGCCCCTCGGCGGTGCTGCCGCCAACCCGCAGCGTCCCCGCCGCAAATCCAGATCCCCCGCTAAAGGGAACGCCCCCGACAACGACGGGCAGGCGAAGAGGGTCCTCGTCATAGAGGAAGTGAGGATCCTCAAGCGCGGCGAGGTTCTGGAGCCGGCCGGCGAGGATCGGCTGCCGGGCGCTTGCGATCCGGCGCTCTGTTCGACGAATCGGATCGGCCCGGAGCCGGGGATCCTGCCGAAGAACCTAGGGTTCACTGGTCTTGGGTCGATCTACGCCGGTCCGGCGTTCTTCGCGTCGCCGTCGCCGAGCTCCCTCCCCATACCTGGATTCTTAAAGGGCGATGAAGCGACCAAGAGCCTCCTAAGAGCTCTTCGGCTTGTTCCTCAGCCGTGAAGGAGACGATTTGCTTTGGGCGAAAGATAGAATCTTTGTTCGGAAAAAAAGGGGAAAAATATGTTCGATATGATGAAGGGGTCAAGGTAGTTGGCGGTGGGTATCACAGGTGAAGCTTCGCAGCGGAGCAAACAGCCATAGACACATGGTGGTGGGCAACCTTCCTTCTCTGCTTCTCTTCAACCCTCCACAAAAAAAAAAATCTTCCTCTATTTTTTCAAAAGGAAGTTGTGGAATTGGAGAAGTCGATGGAGATGTCATCTGTACACTGGTGATGGTATCGTACTACGTAGATTTCTTTCCATTTCTCATATTTGTCTGTAACTTTTGCCTTCTAAGAAAGTTATACCACTTAGTAGAGTTGTTGGTCCGATTGTGTTTGTAGTCAGCATTAAACTGTCATGTTGTAGTAGTAAAGGGTCGTGTAGCTTTATGTCTTCTGCACTAAGCGCCTTGGTTTACAATTGAGGTGCTGTTCTATGGTTTAGCTTTGTGATAGGTTGTAATAGAATGGTGTTTGTAGCTATTTGTTTCTACTTTCTAGTAATTGCCTACAGCTTTATTCCTCTTCTGGGATTATAATTCGAACTTGGCTTTCTTCCATTGTTCAAAGAGGTGCTTGTAAATGTTATCTTATGCTTGTTAGTTCACTGAGACTGCTCCGGTTACATATGATATTTTTTTGAAGGATTATGGACGTCTATGTTCTGAATCTTAAATGTCCAATTGAATCATTGTTATGCTCAATTTATGAGTACCCAACAATGAGAGGAAAACAGATGAGTTGCTGCTGTCATATTTCTGTCGCTGAGCAGTGAGCAATAATACCTTGCTCTTTCCCAGAAATTTAAGGCGCTTCATTTCTGCAGAGTATTTTATGGATAAGAAATGCCTTGTAACATATGACTCCGAGATGATTCATACTAATTTAGGTGCAAAAATTGGATGAATGATTGAGTTTGGAATTAATGCTACAGTTGACTTGTATTATACTAATGGATGATTGAACTGCAAAATGCTGGTTTGTTATGCTGAATTGATGCTGGTGGAGGAATTATTCCGGAGTTTAATTGTGTATTGTTTGGTCTATTAGCATTAGGGAACACTTGGAAAGAAAAGTCTTTTGATTACTTATTTGTATCACGTTAAAGCTTATGATTCCACTGGGGCTCAACAGCCGGTTGCGGTGTGGTATGTGGACTTCCTTTTCCCTTTGTAGTTCCTGCTCGAGGAACTCGAAAGGGCGGTGGCTGGTAGATAAGTCTTTTATGGCCTTCACTTGCATTTGGACGTTAAGAAACTAGTGGTCAGTGCCAGTTGCCAACTTGCCTCTTGTCAAATTTGCGTGATATAAAAAATTCTGTTGATTTTTTCTGGGTGTATGAACTTTTGATAACTCTTATCAAAACATGTCTTAACGTAACATAGGGAATTAGTAACTCCGAATTTTTTTAACATGACAATACAAAAAAAAAACTTTTAACAACTCTGAAAGTTTATGTTTCTTGAATTGCAAAAGAACTTGCGCAATAAAAATTTTAAGCTTTAAAAAATGATCCGAGAAATTTACGCAATTAAGTTTCTATACTCTTTTAAATAGTTTTAGTTCTTTTTTCAGGGTAAAATTTTATTGATATTTAGAGTTTGATTGATGATTCAAGATCGAAATCGAGTTTACTGAGCATAAATTCGTCAATCATATATATATCAATTAAATAAAAAATATTTAATTAATTTAAAATTAATGTAAATAATTATTAATAAAAGTTATGTCATAATAATGTTATTGAGATATATAAACGTACAATTAATGTTAATTTATAGGATACAATCTCTTAATATTATCATACATATCAAAATTATTTACATTAATTTTAAACTAATTAATTTTTTAGAATTTACAAATTCATCAAAAAATATAATTGTTAACATTCGTGCTACTTTCATTAGATTTTTTTCTCATATATTCTTCGATATTCCTATTTGATAGACCTCCGGGCTCCGGAAGTAACAAAAAAAATATAATTAAATTTTAGATTTGATGGCCTCCGGAAGTAAAAAAAAAAGAAATATGGCTTTTAAACTTAAAGTTTATGAATAAGCGGATTTCGTTATTTCACCGAAAGGATGACTATAAGCGAAAGGTGGCGGTGTGGTTATGCAATATTTTATATGTTTTAGGCTTATGACCGAAAAAAAAAGTTGAGTGAAGGATTAGTTCCATAGTCACTTTATCTAAAATATGATAAAAGGATTTAAAGTTCTAACAAAGTTGAGATAAAATAACGTTGATGACTTTGTTTGCTTTTATTTAGTCATAAGAATGGCCGGGACTGGAACGCTTCACAAATTTGTGTTTTAATCATAAAAAAAAATTAATTCATCATCAAGTTTCGTTTGTTGTGAAAGAAGGAAAAAAAAAGGATTCGATTCAACAATCAGAAATCATTCTCCATTTTAAATTTGATTGAAAAAATCCTTTATCTAACACGAAAAATTAAGAGTTTGTAATACTCCAACGATGTTAAGATAAAGTGATACTATCAAAAGAAATAAGGTAAAATGTTCAAAACAATCGATTCTTGCTACCAACCAGAACAAGGATTATGAAAGAGGTAGGGACAGGAGTTTCTGGTGTTGATTGGAACTGAAGTCCTAGTGGGTAAATTGTCATTTTGAAACTCCTTCGTTAGATTAACGAAAAACAGAAGTGATTCCTGCTTTAATTCTTAGTATCCGACATTAAAAACATGGGAGGAGGAAGTTTACTTAGAAATTTTGGTAGTACTTTTAATTAATATTTTTATAATTGGATCAGAAATCGAATTAGATGTTCAACTAAATTACGATTGAACTGGTTGGATCAGATCCAGTCGAATTAAATCATATTTTATTAAAATAATAATAATTAATATATAGCATAATTAATATAAATATATAAATATATTATTAAATTTATGACACATATATTAATACAAATTATTTGAATAGTTGCTTATATTTTTTTAATCATTTTAATTCAAACACTATATTTTTAATAATAAATTTGCTAACGTTTTTTAATTATTAATTTTTAATTATTATTCGTTATTAACAATTAGTACATACCAAATAAAATAAAATTAAATTTGAAATTACTAACCCAAAACTAACTTCTGACTTTGAGTGACCTCCCTGTCCAGCTCACCAACAGCTAAATTTGATGGAACAATAGTGAGATAAAATTTTATGGAAAAGAGAAGCAAGTCAATGGCAAAAGATGATCTCCAGAGGCCTACAATAATTAACTGTAAAATTTATTATGCGAGTCCGCTGCAAGATAAAAGTATCATCATATAATTTTATTGGATGTTTAAATTGCAAACAAATTACATTTAGTGCCAGGCTTCAAAATTTGGGTTGAGGCACCACCTGATTATCCTCCAAATTCAGGCGGCCGTCAATGGCCCTCGTTCCAAATTCGAAATCTTTGAAGAATAACTTTGTTGGGATCGGAGATGACTATTAGGAATACTAATGGGCCGGGCTTTCAATACATTCTATTTTTTGGACCTCAAGTTTTTATTCTTTAATCTTTTTATAAGTAATTTTATATTCAAAATAAAAAAAAGTGTTTAGAAAACTTTAATATTCAGAATAGAAAAAAACTTTACAAACATGAATGAGATGTCGATGTATCCCTCCAAAATAATTTAATTTCATTTTGGATATCAATTTTGTTGTTTTAGTTAACTTTTTCTCTTTTTTTTTTACAAAAAAACTTATCATAATTATTCTTTTTACATCTCCAACTACATTTTAAGAAAGAATTTAAATAATAACTAAAATAATCTTCACATATTAAAAACACATTCACGAGGATAGGCACTTCTTCCAATTCATCTTCATCTAGGTCATGTTTGTTTAGGTGGATAAAATCATAAACAAAATAAACTTTTTTAATGTCTTAGTATATGATTTTAAAATAGAGAAAACTATTTTCCCCCTCTTCACTCTAATCTTCAAGAGTTTAACTCTGGATTAATATGTACTGCTTTGAATTACATATGACGAGTGAAATATATATAAAAAATTCTACACGCACAAGAGAAAATTAATATTTTGAATATTAATTGAAGTGATTTATTCAATCACCAAAAAACATTAACCAGAAGAGCGATTAGTTTTTTTTTCATCTTCTTTTCTCAAGTTTAGTTACTTGAGCTCGTTCTCCCACCCACACCCGCACACCTCCTCTCGCGGTCTCGGGCCGTCTCGCTGCGCCCACGACCAAATCCATGGCGACCCGCGCGCTACCAGGCTTTCGCTCGCCACCTTCTCCTCTGCCTCACCGGAGCCGCAACAACCTGTTCTCCCGTCCTCGTCCGCCTCCCAGATCTCCTTCTTCGATCAGCTGCGCCGCCGGCTTCCGCCCTTGCATCGACATCCACAAGGTGCTCGACGCTTTGCCTCATCCTATTTTTCTCTTCTTTTTTCCCATCCGGTTGCTGTTGTCTTGATCCTCCTGTTGAAGAGTGGGGTTTCGAAAGTGATAGGGGAAAGTGAAGCAAATAGTCGGCTCGACGCTTCGCGATTCCGCCGACGGCGCTACCGCCCTCGTGACGAACTTCGAGTCGGACAAGTCGCCGGCGGAGTACGCGAATTTGTACAAGCAGGACGGTCTCCCCGGCGGCCATGTCATAATGCTTGGGGCCGATCCCGCCAGCCAGTCTGCGGCCATCGAGGCTTTACGAGCTTTCCCTGGTACATTCTTATATTTATCTTATACGATACTGTGACGGGTGTGATCCCATTGTTTATGTTCTGTAGAAGGCAATGATACGCTTAATTTGTCGTAGGCTCTTTATTTTCTCGCCTAACTTTTGCACAACTTTAATGCTTTTATTAGTTTGTCCTAGTTCCATATTGTTTGTTGTATTGCCGTTCCAGCCTTACTTGTTATTTCACTTGGATGCTGCCGTTCAATGTACATGCTCTAGTAATGTGATACATCTATGTTGTAACTGTTAGGTGGATTACAAGTTGGAGGTGGGATCAATTCTGATAACGCAAGGAGTTACCTTGATGAAGGGGCCAGCCATGTGATTGTTACTTCGGTACGCGCGATGCAATGCATCATGTTTGTAGCATCTGCTTTATCCTTTTCTGTTTGAACTCAGAAGATCAAACTCTAAGCTCTGAAATTGTTGTATTCTTTTTCCATGAAGGGGTGTACTTATCAACTTTTATGTATAAATTTACAAAATGTTATAAGATCATAAGTTTGAAGATTAAACTTGAAATGACTACCTAATGGCCTGAGTTCTCGTGCTAAATTCTCAGAAGGAGAAATACGCTCCTAGTGTTTCTTTTCCAGAGGATTGTGCATTGACGTATCCAATTACAATCTGCTGAAATAACTAAGTTGTTCATATATGCACTGACCATAACAAATATGTAACCTGATATCATATTATTTTTTAATTGGATTCCAGTATGTCTTCAGAGATGGGCAGATGGATCATGAGCGGCTTAAACATCTTGCTGAAACAGTTGGAAAGAATAGGCTGGTTTTGGATCTTAGTTGTAGAAAGAAGGTATAGAAAATATTTATTTTGTTGTATTCTCACTCAGTGCATAACTGGATTAGTTTTGACTTCTCTACATTTGGTGAGATTATCACACTGCCATCCTTGGTGAAAAATGTGAATATTTCTTGTGGGACATGAAACTAGCCTTTTAACAAATTACCATTCGTTTCTATTTTCTTGTAAGAGTGACTAGTAGTTGAGTTTCATAATGATTTCAAACCTTTCACTGCCAAAAGGTGGTTAAACTGCAAATAATGATGTGAACTAGAAATTTACCATGAAGGGTTGCTAATCATATCTTCCAACTCGTTTGTTTTTTCTTTCTTGTTCCGCATTTTGCTACTTCCAACAATGTTGATATATACCAACACCCAGAAATACGATGCTGATGTATGCTTGTGTCTGTTGCTGATAAACTATGATAATAACAAGCAACTTTGTTTGTGTCCTCCTTTTCATGAAATTTCATATGTAACAGCAACTGCCTCTCATCCTTATGTAACAGTGATCTCTTAGAGGTAATCTAAAACATATCTTTTCTTACTATTTAGACAGACTCATTTCCAAGCATCAAGCTGACAAAGTGCCACGGCAGTTGTAACTTAGTGTATTTAGTCCCCTTAATTGATCTTGATAAATCAAATGGCTATGGAATTGAATAGTCATCTTTTCCGCCCTACATTAAGTTCTCTCAAAGAAGGTGTTATGATGACTAATAATGGTTGCTTGTGTTTGGATATTTGAAATATTATCTTTTATTTGTGAAGCTGAAGTGTATTGTTTAACTTAAATTGACAACTATGTGGTGTATAAACTGATTTTGTAAATTTTTCTGCACCCAATACTCTGAATGTCTATTGCAAAGTAAACCAACTATTGAGTGGCTCATGCTTTTACTTTCGAATTTGAACTTACTCATTGCTGATTATGAACAAATTTATATCATATTAAACAGTTTATTTGTTTATAACTTTTTCTTTTGCGGGATGATGTTTTGACGAAGTAGAGTTTATTGTTTTCTTGTTGATTGGGTAGATTAGTTCTTATGCGGTAATTTCTGTTTATCTAATATGCAGAATGGGAAGTATGCCATTGTTACTGACAGATGGCAGAAGTTTACTGATGTCTTTCTTGATGAGGAAACCTTGAAGTTCCTTACCACATTTGCAGATGAATTTTTGGTTCATGGAGTTGATGTTGAAGGAAAAAGGTAACCTTCTTTTGTTGATATGAAGCCATTTGAATGTTTGAGTTGTTCACGTGATTCTTTCTTGTCACCTAGAGGTACAACTTAACAGTGAGCTTTTCTTTGAAGAGGATGGTTGTCAGATTTTGCAGGCATCCAAATTTGTTAATGGATTCCTATACTATATTATTACCCATGAGATCCTTTAAAAAATATGTGTTTGAGAAGAGCTGTGCACCATACAACAATTGGGAAAAATGAACTCCCCGATTAAAAATTGTGTCAAAATAATGTTCCCCAATTACATCTTTCACCCTGAATGTTGAAACCAGATGGTCAATATAAAAGCTAGGAGCAGGGCTCAATGCTCAAGGCATAATTATAGTGGTGCTTAAGGCATGAGTTTACGATGAATGTTTGGGCTTTTTTTAAAGAGGGAGATTTTACTAATTTTAATCAAATCAAATAAAATGCAAATGATATTTGTAACTCTCCTATAAGATTTTGATTTGTGTTGTTCTTGTCAAAGTCCTTCATGCTAAATGTTTGTTTATGTAAGGGAAAAGTATTTTCCCGTTCTTATAATATAGCAGATGACTACAACAATAATGCTATAGTCATCCTTTCCTCTCAAGAGAAGGGAAAAATTTATTTAGCTCTATTCGCATGAATTTGCACCCTACATCTTTTATTGAATTCTATATGTGAATAAGTTTGTCCTCTGCGCATCCTCATTTAACTGATGAAATCATTTCAATCTGTAGATAGTCACCACATTTTATCTCAGCCATTTCATTCCTGCTGCAGGTTAGATGTGCCTATACTTTCTATTACTTGGCTAAAATGATACTCTGTGTTCTTGAACAAGCTACCCTTTTCAGATTTTTAATGATCATATACTTGCATTTGCATATTCTCTTGTTAATTGGTTTTCTATATCTAGTTCGTCTAGCACTGGCACCCAACCCTATTCGAGAAGAGGGATATGTTTCCGGCCCCATCCTCGCCCTCACTGACCCGCCTCCGTCCCTGCCCAATTTAATTCCCCTGCCTCCGTACCTGCGGATCCCTGAACCCTCGCGGGGAACTCGATTCCCCGAGGTTGAACACAAAAAAAATATTGAAGAAAAACTTATGATAAAATAATAAATAACTAATATTTATAGTAGTATCATGATATGCACATGCATTTAAACATTGTAAAATTTGTTTAAGAATAAATACTACTTAAACATTATGAGATTGATATAATTTATTAAAAAAATATTTTAAGCAAGATACATACATATATATTTCAAAGCCCAGGTCGGGGATTCCACGTGGGGATACCTGAACTTTGGGGAATTTTGCCATCCCTGTGTTCCATTGGGTCGTATGAATATAAAGTTCAGCCCCTTGGCAATCATTTACCAGTATCTTTTGTGAGGCACATTTATTTTCTGCTGATTGCTGGCAAGCCAAGTTCTTCTTACAGTCAAAATCTGAGTATAGGTATTAACTCTCATCAAGGCTATAATCTGTGAATACCATGACCTTCTTGAGCTTCCAAATTTTGGCGAAATGATTGTGGTGTTGCTTATACTTTTATACAAAGTGGTTCTGTTTTTTCATTGTTTCTCTTTTTTATTGCACTTTGAGAACACTTTAATGCCAGCTGGCCAAAAGATCCATTATGTAATTGGCCTTTCTGTTATATGGATGATTAACACTTTTCCAAATCTTATTTTACTGCACAAAAAGGTTTCCTCTTTCCTGACCTATCAATTTTGTGTTGTTACAGGTTAGGAATCGATGAGGAACTTGTGATGTTACTCGGCTGTTATTCACCTGTATGTATCACATAGTACTATCAGCAAAATCTTACACCATGATTGAAGAATTTGCTTTAACAACTAATTCCTTTGTTGCATTATGTTTTGACACGTGGAAGGTTTTCCTTAACCGATGTCTTATTTATCTTATTAATGTGACTCTGACCCAACATTAAGTTTTGAGTTATCATATATGTTTCTTCAAAGATATAATCTTCAACTGGTTTCAACTATACTTGATTAATTAACCTAGATGTTCAGTCATATTTTTTGCATTTGTAGAAATAAAGAGGACATGTTCTCTTGAATGTTCCTAGTTATTCAAATGATTTTTTCTGCTTACTATAACTCTTGCTTTTTCGGAAGAAACCGCTAAACTTTAATATTGGTCACTTACTTTTTCTAAACTTTTCAAATCATTCCACTTCACCTCCAATATGCTAATGGTGTTAACTTTTCTATTATCTCATCCTTGTTATATTGATTAAATTACTCTTTTATCCTTAAATAAAAACATAGAAGAATATAGAAACAAATAAAATAAGGTCGAGTTTCAATAGAAGCCCCCTTTTTTGAGTAGGGGAGCTCGGGTTTGGTCGTATGCTTTTTCAATATTCTTTTTTGTTTTCTGAATGATTTATTTTATTATACAGTAATCTTATAAATTAAAAAATAGATAATAGAAAAGTTAACACTATTATCTCTTCGGGTGAAGTGGAAATATTTGAAAAGTACAAAAGAGGTAAGTAGTTTTAACATTTATATATGACTTCGAAAAAAAAATGATAGTCTAAGGGAGGTAAGCTTTAAAAAACCTCTAGTCAAAGTATCTAATTTTCTCCTTTACAGTAGTGAAAGAATATCACATTGGTCTTTAGAAATGCGTGAGTGAACATTTGGATTACACCATCAATATATCATTGCTCGTTGTCATGATTATAAGTAATCCATGAAAACTAATGATCTTCATTAATTTTCACCTAATGGTGGATATGGTAATTTTATTTTCAGATTCCGGTAACTTATGCTGGTGGAGTGTCAACAATGGCAGACCTGGAGAGGATAAAAACAGCAGGCAAGGAATGTGTAGACGTCACAGTTGGTAGTGCTCTTGATATTTTTGGAGGCAACATGTCATACAAAGAAGTTGTCGCTTGGCATAACAAGCAAGCTATGATTAGCCAATAATCTTTGGAGGTTCAGTGGTTCATGTTTTGGAATTACCTTGTAAACCATCATCTTTCAGAGGAGTTTGCTTCTATTTGAGGCGTTTTCTTGCAGCAAGTACGATGCTTTGGCTAACTTATCTGTAACGATTAGTTATTCAATTGAAGTTCTGAACGACGATTCTATTTTCTGGATTTTAATCATTCAACAAGCGCTTTTAACACCTTTTGATAATATTTGTGAAAAAAATTATTTTCATTCTTTTTTGTTAAAAAGAAGGAATTTTCTTTAAAGAAGGCTAAAAATGATTATAAATATGATTAAGTTGGTTGATACAGATGATTAGTGAGTTTGTGTCTCGAGTTGAGAGATCAGAAGCTAATAGCTTCGAGTTCAAGTCTCGAAATTTTTAATTTGGTCAGGATTTATCTTCGTCGCGTCTGTTCGAATACTGATTAATCGAGTGTTAGTGGTCGAAGAAAAAAAAACGACTATAGATGTTCATATGCCTTTTAAAATTTTGTTCATAATTACGATAAATATTCTTATTTTTTAATGCTCTCAGCGATATCGCCATTCATTAATTTCTTGGTACTAGTGAAAGTAACTTTATTTTTTTAACGAATAACAAAAATAAATTTTATGAATAAATTAAATTCTATATATTTGAGTGTGTGACGGAAATGTTAAAAGTAATTATGTACCGCACCCCCATCTTAAAATATATTCCATTAATATATTTCAAAATTATGTACAACTTTGTACCCAGTTAAAAGTAATTATGGTAACTATGATTTTCATGAGTATTGAACATAGAAAAAATAGTAATGTTCTTTTAATATTGTCTTCCACAAAAGTATATTTATTCATGAAACAAGTGTTAACTATTGAGTTGAGAGTTTTTTAAGTCGTTCTTTATAAAAGGCACTTGGTACACTTTTAATAGGCTTGGTCTCCGGGGAAAAAAATATCTTGCTTTCTATTATATGTATGGATCTATGAAATAAGAAAACTTGGTTCGGTTGTAAGTGAAGGGATAATTGAGATTTGAATTCAGATGCTATCAATGAATTATGGGTTTACACAATCATTTAATCTTAAAATGGATTGTAGAGCTTCCCTCGGTGCAAAAAAAAAATAGATTTTTTTTAGGTTTTTTTCTCTTTTATGTGGAAAAATTGAGTTACTTGTTGGTCTTCATTTGAATTATAATGTCAGTAAATTATTAAGTTTCAAATAGTTTGAGATATTATTATTTTTAAATTCAACTGATTTGAATTAATAAATAATTATGATTGTATGATGTGAAAATAATTTAGTGAAGATGTATCTTAAAGTAGGATTTATGTATTCATGTGAAAGTTGGTTAGAGACTATAAATATATAAATTTAGAGACGATGGATATATAAAGTTAAAAAATATTAATAGGTAAGTTTCAAACTAGTACATGCGATTAATCCAATAACATGCTTCCATTTCACACAAAGAAATCTGACCGTCCGTAACGAAATCGGGCCTCAGCTTTATATAACTAACTGGAGACTTCGTCTCAGATCTGCCAATTCCACCGCCATCTGCTCTCTCACTCCCCTCTGGACGACGACGACGCCTCCGCCGCATCCGGCCGTCGGCCTTTAACCGCCCTCCATTTCCGGCAACGCGACGGCGGATATGGAGCCGGACGTGAGCATGGAGACGGGCTCCGTGATCCGGATCGCAGTGCTCCCCATCGGCGGTCCGATCCCCAACCCCCAACTGCGGGCGTACGTCGCCATGCTCGGCCGGCACACCCGGATCGACCTCTCTTCCATCAGCTCCTTCTACTCGGAGCACCAGAAGAGCCCATTCGCCCACCAGCCGTGGGAGACCGGCAGCCTCCGGTTCAAATTCATGGTGGGCGGCGCCCTCGCCAGCCCCTGGGAGGACTTCCAGTCCGACCGGAAGATCCTCGCGGTCATCGGGCTCTGCCACTGCCCTGCCTCCCCCGACCTTGACCTCGTAGCCGATCAATTCGCCACCGCCTGCAAGGCGTACCCATCTGCCCTCGCCCGCCGCTGCTTCGCGTTCTGCCCCAGTGATTCGCAGGTTTGCTCCTGCAGATCAAATTCTTTATCTACTTTGATTAGCTCCGAAATTATTTGAACTATTGGATTTCTACGTTGTCCAGATGTTGTGGTAGATACTTATCATTTTAGTTTACACAACTGCAATTCATACTTTGTTACAACCTTCGATTTTAAAAGAAGATATGAATCCTTTGCATTATGGATATATTAGCTTTGCATCAAGCTCGTTGAATTCTTATGGTTTTCTTCGGAATAATTAGACTACAAAATTGAGCATTATTAATCTGACAAAGTTAGTACTCCATGATCAAAATTGGGGGATTATAGTCTTATAACTGCAGAAAGATAGCTTCCCTCGAAATATCTTTTAATTCCGTTAATATAATTAAGAGCATGCAGAATATCATCTATTAGATGGAACGCATGGAAGGCAGATAATTTTTAATATATTATTTGAGTTGGCATAATTGGTGGATCTATTAATGTTAGAGCGACAAACCTTGCAAAACTCTAATCATGAGTAGATTTAAGTTCGTGACTAAATTTGTTATTAAAGATTCAACCAATAATTTATGCTCCAGAGTCAGTTTGTTGATTATAACACTGTATCATATCAAGGTTCCAAGTTATTGTACTAGTACTTCTTTTCTGAAGCGATATATTGTCCCAAGAGTTAGAACTTACTGTTTTTAGCAAAATATTCCACCAGAGTTGGAGCTTACTGATAAAAGGAAAACTAGCTCAAAGTGCTATTGATTTAATTAATTACATGTGTGACACACATGTGACAAAACGACAGAAAGGGAACTTAGTGCTCAAAATGGTATTCTGCAATGTGCCAAATGAATTTTTCCTTCACAGTGTTTTCAAGGTCTGAGAGGATGCAAATGCACCAAGAGTAATAGCTTTCTCGGTAAAACCAGGATTAATAACTTTGTTGCTAGATTTCTGATTGAAATTTGAACTTATTCATTGTTTATTGTGATCAGATTAAAATTTGGCATTCACATTTTCTATTTTTACAAGTTTTTACTTTTTCAACTACTTTTTCTAGCTTTTCAATTCCTCCGTGTTGACAAAGATCTATGATACTTTCGTAATGCTTCTTATGCTGGCACATGGTATCAAGGTTTTCTCCATGAAATCTGCATTATTCTTATCTTATGTCACACTTTTCCTTCCTTTTCTTTATGTGTTAGAAACATTTTGTTTCATGTAACAACTTATGTCTGTTTTCTCTGACAATTGCTAACAGTTGGAGGATGGCGGTAACAAAAGAGAAACCATTATATTATTCCCTCCATCAGATCGAAAGACACAAGAATTCCATATGTTGACCATGATGCAAGACCTTGCTGCTTCATTACTGATGGAATTTGAAAAATGGGTTCTTCGTGCTGAATCTAGTGGGACCATTTTGAAGACACCTCTAGATTCTCAATCTAGTCTCGGTTCAGAGGAGGTTTATTCTCTAGGTGTTCTAAAGATTATAAAAGAAATAATAATTACAATTATAGGCTGTTAAAGTGACCAAGGAGTTTGACTGAATATATCACTTTATTGTTGGTTGGTTATTTTCTAGGTGATAAAAGCGAAAAAAAGGAGACTTGCTCGTGCACAGAAAACAATTGGGGATTATTGCTTGCTTGCTGGATCACCTGTCGATGCTAATGCACATTACTCTACAGCAATTGAGCTAGCCAGGTTGACAGGAGATTTATTCTGGCACGCAGGAGCACTGGAAGGCAGTGTTTGTGCTTTATTGGTAATATAGCTTTGTCATTCACAATTTCATGATACTTTTGATGCATGTTAATATGATACTTTAGACTCCTTGTGATCATTAATGTTTTCCAACAAACTTTTAGGATTCACTATCTTTTTGTCTTAAAAGTCATGCTAGATTCTGTTGCTTTTCAGATTGATCGTATGGGTCATCGAGACCCTGTTTTAGAGGAGGAAGTGAAGTTCCGTTACTACAATGTCATACAGCTCTACAGGAGATCCTATCTGCAAGATAACGCACAGAGGTAATTTTCATTCACTAGAAATAGGTTACCTGGGCTTAGTGCTGAAGATCGAGGTTCTTAAGCATGTACATGTAGTTCTAACCTAGTTTTCTTGTTATTTTTGAGAAGAAGTTTTCTTGTTATTAAACTGAATAAAGGCATTTACAACTGGTTTAATCTGCCTTTTGGATCTGTCATGTAGTTAGTATATCCTCAGACAAGTATACTTTTCAGAGTTCCATAGACCATGGCCTCAGAAGTCATTATCCATGGTCATCTTGTCAGATTATACCATTGAAGTCATAGCATAGAGGTTGACTCTATCTGAATACAATTACTGTGATTTAAGGAAGGCTTCATAGCGTGATCTCTATGGTACTGATGTATGGCCCTTAAACATGATAGTAATTGGAAATGGAGATCGTATCATGGAATGTTCATTTTCAACTAGATGAATAGGCCTTCTGCCATGTATTATATCCTCATCAAAGTATACTTCTCAGGGTTCCATAAACCAGTTCTCAAAGGTCATTATTCATGCTCATCTTGACATATTCTACCGTTAAAGTCATAATGTAGAGCTGGCTCTATCTTAATGCGATTACTGTGATTTAACCAAGCTTCATAGTGTGATCTATATGGTATTGATGTATGGCCCTTGGTCAACATGATAGAACGTTAGAAATGGAGTTCATATCATGGAATGTTCAGTTAATTGAATTCCTAAGATATGTTCAGTTAATTGAAGAAAGTCTGGAAAAGATTAACAGAATTTGCTAACTTTTAGTGCTATCTATTTTGGGATGGTCTTTTAAATGACTTCTCGCTTAAAAAAAATTCTAAGCTTTAGCTGTTAACATATTGAAGTTGTAAGACCAAACATCATCAACAAATAAAGAAGTTCTTGAAAATCAATCTATAGTATATAATATAAGTAAAAAGGTGATTTTCTTGTTACTTGCATCATAAAATATTATTGTTCATATTATTTGTTTGTTGATGTCTTGTACTTGTCGAATCACTTTTATGCTTACTTATATGACTGATCTTTTGATTTTTCTTTTGTAGAGTTTCAACAGTCAGCTTTGAACTTGAAGCGGCATTGAAGTTGGCTAGATATCTTTGTAGGTAATTTTCTTTTATTTTACGAGATTCGATCATTGTATTGTTATGTTATTTGTAATTCATGCTTATAGTATGATAAGATACCACTTTATATTAGTTAAAAAGATAGTGGACTGATTAAGAAATTGAGGGAGTATAATTTACATGTTCCATTAGTATATAGTTATGTTATAGTTGTAGTAACTAACTCTTTGTGTTATAAATACATTTTGATGGGTTCTAGATTTGTTTTCAGTAATTGAAAAGTCTTTTTATCAATTTTGTATGGAGTTTGGTCCACTCGGCTTTCTTGCTTCTCCGGTGGCCTTCTTCATTTCGAAAAGCCGGGAACGAATCAATATCCGTAGTTGGGAAGTAGAAACACCGGCTATTCGGCTAATTAGCTCTCTATACACTTCAGCTACTTTCCGGCCACACGGACTGTTTATCTTGAAGATTTGTCCTCTTGAATGAACAAATTATTAGTCGTAATTGTGTTTAAGATTCTTGCACTAAACATTGATCTTATTTTCATTTCCATAGTTATATTATCATTTATGTTTTCAGTCTCTATCAATGGTATAAGGACCGCTAAGATCCTAACACCGGTCCATTTGGTCCACCATTTGATCCAATTTTCCAACACTTTTCAGCATCACCTAACAAATTACAAATGATTTTGATTCCTTAACCTTAGATGTAGCAGCATCAAAAGCAACATTCATCCAGGAGAAATCTGCTTTCGTGCACACCAAAGTGGAAAGTCAATGGTGGTTCTAGCATCCTCTTTGACATCTTCACACCAAGATGAAGTTTCTTAAGTTTTAAGACATCAACATTCTACTTAATAGGGAACTATCAATCAATTTCCTTCTCTTCATCTAGAGGACAAGGTGAAATTTTATCCGAGGGGAGAGGGGTACTAATAAGATACTGCTTTGTGTTAGTTAAAAAGACATTGGGCTAATTAAGAAATTGTGGGTAGTTAACTAACTAATCATGTTATAAATTCATTGATGAGTTCTAGATCTGTTTTCAGTCGTTGATAAGTATTTTCATCAACTTTGTATGGAGTTTGGTCCACTCCACACGGACTATTTATCTTGGAGATTTGTCGTCTTGAACGAACAAGTTATAGTGATTGTCTTTAAGATTCGTGTACTATTAACTAATATTATTTATCTTATTTTCATTTCCACGGTCATATTGTTATTTATGTTTTCAGCCTCTATCATAGTACTACAGTGATAATATATTGTGAAATGGCTAACTATGTGACAATCATGCACCTTGATGTTGGACTTGTGCATTCTAAGGAAAAAATTGGAAGTGAATACATTCATTCTAATTTTTTTATTTACAGATATGCTTTCGTAAACCTGCCATTCATATCATAATTCTTCAGCTGTGTAACCCCTGTAAATGGGTTATAAATATGTTTTCTCAGGCCATTACCACCAAAGTATGGACACTAACTTCATTGGTGAAGTATCTGGCTGCATACATTGAAGAGGCGCAACATACTGAATATAGTTCTTTTCTAATATCTCTCATGTTATAGTTGATCCTCTTATTGTTTTGTATAAAATATGGGTGCAGGCTATATTACTTTCGTCGTGTCACTATGTCTATACAGTTTTATATTGGCATACTGTCGTCTGATTCTTATCCTGGTTTTGTCATACAACATTTATATTTTCAGGAAGGAGTTGGCTAAGGAGGTAGCGGACTTGTTAATGAGTGCTGCTGATGGTGCAAAGTCCTTAATTGATGCAAATGATCGCCTGATATTATATGTTGAAATCGCAAGGTTATTTGGGTCTCTAGGTTATCAACGTAAGGCAGCTTTTTTCTCACGGCAAGTTGCTCAGCTGTACTTGCAGCAAGATAATGTCTCAGCCGCTATTAGTGCAATGCAAGTTTTAACTATGACTTCAAATGCTTATCATGTCCAAAGTAGACGGACCAACCAAGGGTCACGAATGGCATCCCAGGTATACCTGTATGAATAATCAAGTAGGAAAAGTCTATGTGAGAATAATTTTTAATTTAATGTCTTCATGCTTCTTTGTTGCTGCCTTTCTTCAGCATTCCTGTTACAAGGCACTAAAATCACCTACATGAACTGATAAGAATTCTGAGATCACTAGACTGGAAAAGTTCATGAAGAAACGAGGAGACTGTTCTTTTAGTGGAGAATTATGATTTTTCATCTGTTACTTATACAATTTGGATTTTATTATCAACCTGAGAAAACAATGATGTCATATGCTTTTAAAAATATATGCTTAGAAATGGCTTCCCATATACCTTTCCAGATTTCCTTTTATGTGTGATCATAATAAAATTATGTACTATGCAAATTCTTCTTTCTGTAGCATGCAACTAAGGATTCATCTTGTCTGGGAAAAAAATAAGTTGTTGGTGAAAGTATTTCTGAGGAAAACAATTTATTGTACTATATCTTTTCACCTATTAGGAAAATAACTAGAGGTACCTTTTTTTTTCACCTATTAGGAAAATAACTAGAGGTACCTTTTTTAGTATTTGGATTAGAAAAAAACACATGAGGGGGAAAGGGGCAACCACTTCCCCTTGGTCACTGCCGGAGAAGAACGATGAGGGAATGGCTCCCTCCTCCTTTTTCGTCGCTAGAGAAGAAGGGGGCGGGGTGCGGGCTGCCCCTCCATCCTGGACATCACCGGAGAATGGGAATCACACGTTGTCCCCACTTGGACATGCCAGAGAAGAATGGGAGAGGACAAACGACCTCCTCTTGGTGGATGGTGAAGTAGGAGGGGTAACTCCCCCCACCCACCCACCTCCTCACAGATAACGGGAAAACATTTTCCCTTCCTAAGGTGTAAAAGAATTTTCCCAACCCTCTCAAAATTTTTTTTTCCCAAACTTATCTAGAGTTTTCTAGTCAACTGTACAACTGTTTAACAGTTGACCAGATTGGGGCTATCAAAACTCCCAAAAGAAGGGAAAACATTTTCCTCAAAGATATACGCCGTAAGAGATATTTTGTGGTGTAGAGTTATTCGCTATCTTCTGTATGACATTACAACTTAATTTGAGAATTCATCTGAACAAAATTTATTTGAGAATTTCAACTTAAAGGAACTTGGTTCAAGCAATGCTGAAGGTGGAAAGATGCATCCTCAGTCCATTGTCTCGTTGTTCGAGTCTCAATGGAGCACCTTGCAGATGGTTGTTTTAAGAGAAATACTTATGTCATCTGTTCGTGCTGGGGATCCTCTTGCTGCGTGGAGTGCAGCAGCTCGTCTACTAAGGTCATTCTATCCCCTCATTACACCAACTGGTCAGAGCGGCCTTGCGAGCTCACTTGGAAATTCTGCAGAGAGACTTCCATCAGGCACACGCTGTGCTGATCCTGCCCTTCCTTTCATCAGGCATGTTCTACTCTCCTCTTTGTTGACAAGTTATGTTCTTGACTATTGTTTAAGTCCAATGCATCAATAGTGGAAATGAAACTTCGTGCATTTAAATGTTCTTGTTATTGGATTTAATAGTCTGTTGACATGTGGTCATCAGTAAAATCTTTTTTAGCATTTCCTTTGATCAATATGGTCTAAAATTGTATGTCTGTATGTGTCACACGGGCATATGTATGGTTCTATGTCTCAAGTTCTATTCTTGTGGCCAATCACTGTTAACTTGTTGGCTTTGTTCCTATTCATTATCTATTATATGTCGAAGATAGAGTGAAAGTATGTGTAAGAGAACCTAACAAAAGTATAGTATATCCTTGTTCTATATAACTTGAGGGAAAGTTCCGTTAAAAAAACTTGAGAGAAAGTGATTGATGAAGACAACAGTTGGGTAGTGATGGGAGATATTTTCTACTTTTCTTGCACTCGTCTGAAGAACTCATTTATATGTGGAAGAGGCTTCATTCTTTGGAATGGACACTTGTTTCTAGTTCAAACATATATCCTTGTTGTATACAACTTGAGGGAAAATCCCTTTAAGAAAACCTTGAGAGAAAGTGATTGATGAAGACACAACAGTGGGGCAGTGATGGGAGATATTTTCTTCTTTTTCTTACACTAGTTTGTTACAATAAAAGACATTTATATTTTTACTCTAGATTTCCTCTTAATTTTCTAATTTGACTTATGATGGGAGATATTTTCTTCTTTTTCTTACACTAGTTTGTTACAATAAAAGACATTTATATTTTTACTCTAGATTTCCTCTTAATTTTCTAATTTGACTTATTATTTATCCTTGGAGATAAGTTTTCTTTGAGATGGTTACTCTTGGTAACCATCCTTTTTCGTCTAAAAAAAGAATAAGTTTTCTTTGATGTCTACTGGCAATGGACACATAAACAGTCAAACTCTTTAGTTTTGGTGAACTTCTTTGGAATAGGTTTGGACTTACTTTTATCTTTTTATAGCTTATCTAGGTTGTTTTTTTTTGTAGTTTTTTTATTTGTTTATTTATATTCGTTTTAGAATTCATTTATATGTGGAAGAGGCTTCATTCTTTAATGGACACACATTACTAGCTTTCTTATAGCTCTATATCTTTTTTTTACCCAAACCTCTTTATTTTTTTATAGCTTATCAAAGTGCTTCCAAGGAATATGAATTCCAATTAAAGAAAATGACCGTAAGAAAATTGAAATTTAGCAAAATATTTTTCTTAATTTATATTTGATCATGTTTAGAAAACCCAAATAAAAAAAGCGATTGTTATTTTCCAATTTGGGACATGTGAGTATGTGGAATTGGAAAAAGATTTTGAAGTCCTCTGAAGAGGAAACCTTTATTCCTTCAGACTTTCTTTAAACTTCAGCCAACTGACACAGAAAGAAAGAAAATTCAGTCATCCAGAATTCATTTTTTGGGTTGATCAAAGCTTTCCTTGATTAGACACTGAAAGAGGAAAATGAATTTCGATATTGATTCTTAAAACAAACAGAGGCTTAATGTGAACTTTTAGACAATTTAATTTTTATTCTGCTATATAATTTTTCATTTAATGCGGATGCTAAATTAGAGAATGATGTTATGTTTGATGTTGTAATATGCACCCTCTTGAACTTTCTGTTGCTTAGTATGTTCAACTGCTAACAACCGTGGTTAGAGCTCAGAGTTTTGTTTTACATTTAGACACTTTCTTTTTCTTATGTTAAATCTTAGTTCTAGGTCCTGGAGTTTTCAAATATCTGTTTGAATTAACCCGAAAACATATAACTATTTGAATTATCAGTAGGTTAATCTCTGAGTGATCTTTTTGTGTAAATAATATTTACTGGATACAGAAAGCACTTTTCCTGCCTGGAAATGCTGGAAAGGATTTTTATAAGATGCTTTAACAAGTTTAACATAATGATTTCAGTGATAATGACATTTTTTTTATTCTCTAAAAGACATATTTTTTTACGGCACACACTTGAAAATGGGCCCCAAAATACCAAGAAATACATAATAACAGTGCTTGTCTATTTCTTCCAGATTGCATTCTTTTCCGGTCCATCCTTCACAAATGGAAATTGTTAAGCGGAATCCACAAAAAAAAGACTGGTGGACTGGATCAGCACCTTCTGGACCATTTATTTATACGCCTTTTAGTAAGGGAGGTACAACGGATAATAGTAAACAGGAGCTTACCTGGATTGTCGGAGAACCAGTTCAGGTTTTAGTTGAATTGGCAAATCCATGTAGCTTTGACCTGATGGTTGATAGTATCTATCTCTCAGTCCATTCTGGGAACTTTGATGCTTTCCCTGTAAGTGTGAGTCTTCCACCAAATACTTCCAAGGTGATATTGTTGTCTGGAATTCCTACAAAAGTTGGATCTGTTACAATTCCCGGATGCATTGTTCATTGTTTTGGTGTCATTACAGAACACCTATTCAAGGATGTTGACAATCTGCTCCTTGGAGCAGCCCAAGGCCTTGTTCTTTCTGATCCTTTCAGATGTTGTGGTTCAATCAAATTAAAGAATGTGTCCGTTCCAAATATTTCTGTGGTACCCCCTCTTCCACTGCTAGTTTCGCATGTAGTCGGCGGGGAAGGTTCTACAATACTGTATGAAGGAGAAATTCGTGATATTTGGATAAAGCTAACAAATGCAGGGACTGTTCCTGTTGAACAAGCACACATAACTTTATCAGGAAAAAATCAGGATTCTATTATTTCAATTGCCCATGGTACTTTGATGTCATCTCTTCCATTAAAACCAGGGGGAGAAGTCGCACTTCCAGTGAGTTTGAAAGCCTGGCAACTTAACTTGGTTGATTCTGAAATTGATTCCAGCAAGACCACTTCTGGAAATGCACGAAGGATATCCAAGGAAGGAAGTAGCCCATTGTTGGTCATTCATTATGCAGGTAGTTAACCTTTTTCATCCTCCTTTTTATTTTTCTATTCAATTTCTCATTGTTGAGTGAATGAAATCAGGCTTGACATTTGACAAGCCATTTTTTGCTAAAAAGATCTATGCCCAGCTTATGCTTACAGAGTGCAGGGTATAGATCTGAGATCACTATGATGCATGTATGGGAGGGAAGAACCCAAATCGCCTTAAGTTGTTTGAAGTTGCACTTATATTTGTGCTTACACCTGACTGACTGACTACTTTGTTTTAGTGAACCTCCGGTTCCAGGACTGTTACAAAAGTACATTTTGTGTGACTTTACTCTTCCACAGATTGAGATACTTGGATTACTCTGCTGTTTTGGGATTGTGAAAATGATAATAATTTTGGATTTGATGGTAATTGATTTGCATAATTCTATTTTTATTGAAATGGTCACATTTCATACATGGGATCTGAGAAGTTTGTGTAATTATTAACTGAAGCATGGGTTTTTCAAATGCTGGACATGCTAATTGGCTAACATTTGTTTCCTGTTAGGTCCATGGACCAATCCTGGTGAGACAATGAATGATGGAAATTCTGTGCCACCAGGAAGGCGCTTGGTTGTTCCATTAAATGTGTGTGTCCTTCAAGGCTTGCATTTTGTGAGGGCACAACTACTTTCAATGGAATTTCCTGCACGAGTTAGTGAAGCCATCCCTAAGCAAGTTGATGGCTGGAAAAATGGTACTGAAGGGGTTGTGACTAAGAACAAATATGATAGCTTGTTGAAAATTGATCCACATAGAGGTAGCTGGGGGCTACGCCTTCTTGAATTAGAACTATCTAATCCAACCGATGTTGTCTTTGAGGTCAGCGTCTCACTGCAGCTAGACAATCAGCAAGATGAAAATAACACATCAATCCTTAACAATGAAGATGTGGACTTTGGGTACAGTAAAACCAGAATTGACCGTGATTACTCTGCGAGAGTGCTAATACCCCTTGGGCACTTTAAGCTACCTGTTCTTGATGGTTCTTTCTTTCCAAAAGATATTCAATCAAATGATGCTTTAGGCGGTAGAGTTTCTAATACAACAGAAAGAAATGCAAAAGCTGAGCTCAATGCCTGTATCAATAATTTAATATCAAAGATAAAAGTACGATGGCATTCTGGAAGAAATAGCTTTGGCGAGTTGAATATCAAAGAAGCTACTCAGGCAGCCTTGCAAGCGTCAGTTATGGACATTTTGTTGCCAGACCCTCTCACATTTGGGTTTAGGTTCGTGAAAAGCGAGTCAGCAGCAGAAGTTGCTGCTTCTCATGAACATTCTAGTTTGTCGGGTGATTCAGCTGGCCAGTGTGTCGACGGGAGTAGCATAAGGGCTAAAGGTTCTATCTTCTCCCATGAGATGACTCAAATGGAAGTTATCATTCGCAACAACACTAAGGAAATGATTAAGATGAGCCTTAGAATTTCATGCAGGGATGTATCTGGAGAAAATTGCTTCGAGGGAAATAATGCAACAGTGCTGTGGGCTGGTAAGTGCTGGTGTTAAAATCATATCAGACTTCATTATAATTTTGCTTTGGTTTGTAGTTTGTAGATGAGGATGTAGGTTCAACGAGAAACATCTTTTAAGTTCTAAGCTGATATTTCCTGTTAATTTGTGTAGATTTGCTACATAGAATCTATCAACTTCTTTTGTTGATGTAGGCTTTCTATAACAACTAAGGTGTCAATAAAAGTTCTAAAAGATTTCTTATGTTATCTTTCTCACAATCATACGTTAGTTTTAAGAAAAAATATTGGATTATCGCCTATTTATATTTTCCATGTTCTCTAGGTGTTCTTAATGACATCATATTGGAGGCTCCACCACTTGAAGAGATAGTGCATTCCTTCTCCCTCTACTTTCTTGTGCCGGGCGAGTACACCCTACTCGCAGCAGCCATGATAAATGACGCAACAGATGTTCTCAGAGCGCGTGCTAAAGCATTTTTACCTGATGAACCAATCTTCTGTCGTGGATCCCCTTTTCATGTTCATGTAGTTGGGAATTCTTAGTATCTCTCATGTACTTTTGGGAGCTCGAAGTTTTTCATATCACATGCTGTGCTTTGATTTATTTTGTAAATAGTTATAACAGAGCCACTGGAATGTACTGACATTTGAACATTTCGTCACTTTTTTGGGGGCGTTTAACAGCAATTCATCAATTGTACTCAAAGATGAAAGGAGAGAAGCAGCCACATGGACTGCCCAACAGACTCTTATTATCATTTCCTTTCTTGGTGAACTCCTACACTTCCATTGGGGTAGTTAGCTAGAAGATAGTGAGTAGTTTTTCTGTTTAAAAATGACATATCATTCGTCAAAAAATTACATGGAGCAAATGTTGTGGTACGTTAACTGGATTGAATTATATCAGTTTCATGTCATTATGTTTGGAATTGGCTCGTCGTTGTGTCCATTTGCATTCAAGTCGTAATTTGTCTTGTAACTTGCATTGAGTTTCTTATAGTTGGTTGGCAATGAGGTCGGTGACAAGATATGAGAAACTTCATTCTACTGCATGTGCAGAGCGCTGCAGATGAGTTATTGAATGGTTCATTTGTAGCGCTACTATTACGAATTTAATTAGTTCGATGGCCGTAGTACGTTTCATTAGTAATTCACATATGACTCGTCGATGTACGTAATTTCTCTCAACTTCCATATTGTTCTAAACCCTACATGTATGGTTTTAGTCTTTTTAATTGAATGTCCTCTCTCTTTTTTTTCCCTAATTATATACCCGTGTTAAATCATTTCCTTATAATTCGTTCCGTAGGATCTAGAATGACACCAGGGGGAGGGGGGGGGGGGGGTTTGGGGTTT
>LTAE01002729.1:0-31710 GCA_001647135.1 Pontederia paniculata | reverse complement strand
GTACTGCGACATTTTAATATTTAAAATATGATCGCGACTATTCAATTAGGCTGACTTGAATGGACGCACTTTCTTGAGTTTATTTCAGCCTTTTTAAATTATATATATATATATATATATATATATATATATAACTCAAAGATGATAATAATGTATATATACGTGTGTTGCAGTATTTCCTGAAAAAAATGTAAATGATTACATATTTTAAATAATAATTTACCGTTATGTTGTATATTTATTTTCGTATCAAAAATTTGCAGGAGGCCAACTGTTAGCGCGGACATGCGTACTAAGCATTAAAGAAAAAAAATAAATACTAATCTCTCTGCTGAATGAATAAGTACTCCAACTCCAATGAGTAGATTTAATTTCGAAAATTGACTACTTTTACATCGTCCACGGAATTAGACACTAGACACGGATAGTAGTCAGCATTTTACAGTGATATTCAAGGTCCACAATGCAATCGAATGCTTAAAATCCTATCCAGCTGCTCCTCGAGAGGAAACGAGAAAGTCCAAATTGTTCATGCATACATAAAGAGAAAAGCTAACCGAGTCACTAATTAACTAGCTTAATTCTAACATTCTTAGAAAATCACCTCGTAATCTAGTAGAATGTCCTTTCTAAAATCTTACTAACTTATATTTTTTACTTTACTTTTAATCAAATAATAATGTAAAAGTCAACAAAATATCTAATTCAAATAAAATATCATTTTATATTATCCATTAAAAAAATATAATTAAATAAAAAAAATATTTGACTCTATAAAGATTATTTATGTGCAAGTCGTCACATCGTGATCGTCTACATCGCGTATGTCATCATCTATTCATATGTTTTATTATTCAACATTATAAAAAATAGAGAGAGAATTTTTTTATGAGCTATGAAACTCAATATGTAAAATGTAATAATACAATAAGTTAAACTATATTCGAGGATACAATAAAAAATAATAATTTCATATTAAATGATAACTTACTATCCTTGTTAACTCAATCATTAATTTGCATTTTGTTACCTTTTGTCCACCAATACCTGGAACATCAATTTATCTCTCTCATGATGCATATAAATATTTCATCAATATGTTCAAGTCCAGTTATTACTTTACTTTGAACCATATTACTCTTCTTTATTTACCTTGTCTTTTATTATTTAAATAATATAATATTTAGTGAGTCTTTATCAATCATGAAGATTGTTGGCTGGATTTTGATACCATTAAGGCTAATTAGGCATGGGTCCCTTTCTGACTCAATAAGAACTGGCTTTGAAGAAACTGTCAATCCCCGAAGGAATTAAAAATTTGATCCCCGAAGGAACTCTCAATCTCCGAAGAAATTGGAATTTTGGTCCCCGAAGGAATTGAAATCATGGTCCTCGAAAGAACACTCAATCCTCGAAAGAATTGGAACAATCACCGGAAGCCAAAGTAACCTTGCATGTCCATTTCAATCACATGCAATATTTACTTTTAAGACATATTTAAACTTTGTACAAGCATTCTTTTTTCTAGGTCATGAGCAATACCATCAAAATCATGCAATAGAAAAATCAAGTAGGGTCAATCATCAAGGCCGAATATGTAAGCCTCGAAAACGCGGCACACATCCTGTTAGGACACAAACCATTTTTCAAGTATTAGATGTATACAATTTACCTTTGTCAGGACACGCCCCGCGTCTGGAGAAGACATGACTCGTGTCATATGTTTGATGCAGCGGGTAGGGGTTGACTCTATCCGCGTCAAGTCATCGTCTTCACGCCACGAAATGCGGTCCCTGTCGGGTGCGGCATGGCCCATTATGAGGTTGAGTTTTCGCCCATGCACTTCATCTTTCGTTGACTGGGACACATAGCATGTCAAGGGTGACGCGACTCGTGCCTATTGGATGTCATTCTATCTTGGATTAAAAGTTCATGTTGGCGTCTATTCGATCCGAGGAACATGACATGCGTCTAGGGTGTCACAGTTTATTTTTCCACTTTTAGGAGTCAGTCGCGAAATACGACCCGCGTCCTCAATGGCGCAATTATGTCCATGTCATCAAATGCTGGCCGTGTCAGTTAGACATGGGACCTTCAGGCCATATGCTTTTCTTCAACCCAATATTTAATTATTGGTGTCGATTTCCTAATATAAATTTTATCTCCATAAACTCTATCATACATATATAGAAAATTCTAAGTTGATCCTCCTAATTGCATATCTTGATTTCATTGATCAAATTTTCTCATGTCTAGATCCTTCCTCGCGGTATGCCCTCCCATTTCTTGAGTCTTGTGTGTGTGTGTGTGTGTGTGTGTGTGTGTGTGTGTGTGTGAGAGAGAGAGAGAGTTTAGCATTTGGACTTGGTGGAGAGAATTAACGAGAGTGTGTCTTCTCTAACCCTTTATTTATAAAAAAATATTAGGGTGTAATGCAACTCTAACTCAATTTAATCTTTCTTATTTTACTTATAATTAGGAGTTCTTTAAACATTAATTTGAGTAGGAGTATAAATATTAAAATATTAAGATAATAATTTGACAATGATATTCAAGGTCCACAATGCAATCGAATGCTTAAAATCCTATCCAGCTACTCCTCGAGAGGAAACGAGAAAGTCCAAATTTGTCAATCATGAAGATTGCTGTCTGGATTTTGATACCATTAAGGGTAATTAGGCATGGGTCCCTTTCTGACCCAATAAGAACTGGCTTCGAAGAAATTGTCAATCCCCGAAGGAATTAAAAATTTGATCTCCGAAGGAACTCTCAATCTCCGAAGAAATTGGAATTTTGGTCCTCGAAGGAATTGAAATCATGGTCCTCGAAAGAACACTCAATCCTCGAAAGAATTGGAACAATCACCGGAAGCCAAAGTAACCTTGCATGTCCATTTCAATCACATGCAATATTTATTTTTAAGACATATTTAAACTTTGTACAAGCATTCTTTTTCTAGGTCATGAGCAATACCATCAAAATCATGCAATAGAAAAATCAAGTAGGGTCAATCATCAAGGAATTCGAATATGTAAACCTCCAAAACGAACCATTTTCAAGTATTAGATGTATACAATTCACCTTTGTCAGGACACGCCCCGCGTCTGGAGAAGACGCGACTCGTGTCATATGTTTGATGCAGCGGGTAGGGGTTGACTCTATCCGCGTCAAGTCGTCGTCTTCACGCCACGAAATGCGGTCCCTGTCGGGTGCGGCATGGCCGGTTACGAGGTTGAGTTTTCGTCCATGCACTTCATCTTTCGTTGACTGGGACACATAGTGCGTCAAGGGTGATGCGGCTCGTGCCTGTTGGATGTCATTCTATCTTGGATTAAAAGTTCATGTTGGCGTCGTATTCGATCCGAGGAACATGACATGCGTCTAGGGTGTCACAGTTTATTTTTCCCCTTTCAGGAGTCAGTCGCGGAATACGACCCACGTCCTCAATGGCGCAATTATGTCCATGTCATCAAATGATGGCCGTGTCAGTTAGACATGGGACCTTTAGGCCATATGCTTTTCTTGAACCCGAAGTAGTTTAAATGATTATTTAATTATTGGTGTCGATTTCCTAATATAAATTTTATCTCCATAAACTCTATCATACATATATAGAAAATTCTAAGTTGATCCTCCTAATTACATATCTTGATTTCATTGATCAATTTTTCTCATGCCTAGATCCTTCCTCGCGGTATGTCCTCCCATTTCTTGAGTCTTATGAGAGAGAGAGAGAGAGAGCGGTATGCCTTCTCATTCCTTGAGTCTTATGAGAGAGAGAAGAGATAGAGAGAGAGTTTTAGCATTTGGACTTGGTGGAGAGAATTGACGAGAGTGTGTCTTCTCTAACCCTTTATTTATAAAAAATTATTAGGGTGTAACGCAACTCTAACTCAATTTAATCTTTCTTATTTTACTTATAATTAGGAGTTCTTTAAACATTAATTTGAGTAGGAGTATAGTAATTAAAATATTAAGATAATAATTTGACTTTGACTTTTTATGCTTTTCCTAATCATATTCTATTTTATCTCACTTTATTTTTTTCTTTCTATTTTTTATTATTTATTTACAAAAATTAAGGGTATTACATTAACTATCCTCAGTATTTGCAAGCAACAAGATTTTAGTTCACTAACTTGTTAAAGAAAAATGTTAATCTTTCTAATAATTAAGCTTTTAAAGTAATTAATATCTCGATTGGTTTTTATCATAGTATTAAAATTATGAAAATTAGGAATATTGTGGCTAATAGTTTAATATTTTGTCAATTAAAAATAGAAAACACTATGATCATTCATTGATTTAAAATAACATATTTTAAAAATATTTTTAATTAATTGTATTATGTAGGAACAACGGTGTGGTATAATAATTTATTTTTAAATTCGAGTATAAAAAGATCTAGAGTTCGATTGATGAATTTTGCTTTCCTTGTACGAAGTCATGAACTTCCTTTATCATCTAAAATTATTTTATTGAACTTTAGATGAGGATAATAATAATAATAATAATAATAATAATAATAATAATAATAATAATAATAATAATAATAATAATAATAATAATAATAATAATAATAATAATAATAATAATAATAATAATAATAATAATAATAATAATAATAATAATAATAATAATAATAATAATAGTAAGAAAAAAAAAGGGAGGCGGCTTGCTGGCAGTTGATCTGATTCGTTTTTATTTGACCAACTCCAACCTCCAACCAAAAGGCGGAGAAGAAGAAGACGACGACTGAAGCAAAAAGAATTGAAAGGGAGTTGCAGGTCGATCCCATCGGACGAGGAGAAGACATGGCGCCCAAGAGCGCTCTGCTGCCGGTTTCCGATCCCCCTCCGCCGCCGCTTCCGTCAGTTGGGCCGGCCATGGGGTCGAGGAACTTCGGCGGCGACGACGACGCGCCTCTCTTCAAGGGTTCTGCCATGACCAGGCGCGGCGCCTTCGCCGCCCTCTCCTACATGTCCTGCGCTGGTCTGTACAAATACATCGTTCCCCCTTCTCTCTGCTCTCAGCTTCAATCTCTAGGTTTCTGAATTTTCTGGCTTTGGGTTCTAAAATCTTCCAAAAGTTCACAATTGAGCGATCTACGAGGACGAGTTTAGGTTGAATTTCATACTTCATTTCCAGTTTTAATTTAAAGACTGATTCTTTTTCCTCGTTTTAGTTTTGTCTAGATGGAGATGTTAATGGATTTTTGTATTAATCTGAGATTGTGAGCAAGTGGGATGAGGTGAAAAAATTTCGCTCTATACAAGAAAAAAAGAGAAATGAAGAAAGAAGTAATTTGTGTTCTTTCTTTCCGCTTCTGGTCATATTTTGGCAAATATTGGCATTAGATGCTCAGCACTCTTCCAATTTGGCAGCTCACTCCATTTTTATACAAAGGCTGATCAGAATATCTAACGAGACATGAGAACATAATGGACTGGAACTTGTTGAGGGTCAGTCCATGTAATGAAGAAGATGGATGTAAATCCATCTTTGTATTTCTTTTGAAATAAAATTAGACAAGTACAAAGTGTGGTACAACTCAATCATAATCTTTGTCTATTTTCTACTGATATCAACTGATAAGAAATGTCTATGCTAGTACTTTTTTTCCTTGTCATGTTTTATTAATTCTCAAGTAGATATGCTTAAATCATGCAATATGACTCCTGAATGTTAAAACTTTAATGGCTATACGATATTACCTTGGAGGATTAGGAATGGGAAGAGTAGGGGCATCCCTGTACTGCCTTGAACTTTAATTGCTCTGCTATAATCCTGAAAGGGAACATGAAATTGAGTGATGTCTCCTTTGTAGAATAATAGTTCTGCACCTGAATAATGCTCCATCTGATCATGTATTGCACTTTGTAATTGTAAATAGTAGTCAAACAATGCTTTAATCATACGTTTGGTGGACAATTACAATTTTCACTTTGCCGGTTAGCGTCACTTTTCCGGTAGTACGAATCGCTACGCTTCGCTTCTTTCTATATGATAATATGCACCATCCGTCGGTTTCTCCTGTTTGGGTTGGAATTTTTTTCTTCTCTTATATGCATAGAAGAAACAAGTGAGTCAATTGTTTAATTAAGAAATTTTGAAATTTACATGTTTTTTTATGAATGTGGATACTATTTACTTTTAATCTTTACTCCATATAATTTTCCTTTCTTGCAGTATTAACATCTTAGCATTCTACTTATGGTTGTGCTTTTTGCAGTACTTCTGGTGATGTTTAATAAAGCAGCTTTGTCTTCATATAATTTCCCTTGTGCCAATGTCATAACACTTCTCCAGGTGCTTCATTTCTCCTTATGTTTAGTCGCTACAAGTTTTAAAAATCTGTTAAATATTTTAGATTTATACAGCAGAACTGATATTATATTATTCTAGAATGACCTCAATTTCGTCTTTATAGTTCTATATCTTTTCTAGATCTTGACAGTAATATATGTTGGTGGAGAAAAGTCAATTGGAACATTCAGTTTTTGGATCCCAAGTTGCTAAATAACTTGGTTGGCCAACCTGTCCAACTGGCTGGGATCCAGTATGCTCCATTGATTCTTTTTCATTGGTTCTTTGTGACAAAATTTCTCCAAAATCATAGCATCCATCGCTTTATATTTTCTTAATTGTTATTACCTTACATTCATGTAATATACCCAATGTTTCATGTATTTCTAATTATGTCAAAATTAGAGAAATTTTAAGATAAATTAGCTCATGTGAAATGTCATATTGCCTGAATTGATTATGTCACTATCTCAATTCTATATTATTTTCCAAATATTTTTTTCTTTTTCCGAAGAATTTTTCTAACAAAATTCTTGGAACCTTTTAATTCTTAAGTGCACCCTTTTGTCTATGCTGACATGATTATACCGCCAATAGATTGTTTTGCAAATTAAAGCATTCTCCTCTTGATTCGAAAAATAAAAGTTACAAAGCTATAGTCATTTTTCCGCAGATGGTATCTTCAACATGTTTCCTTTATATAATGAAACGCTGGAGGATCATTTCATTTACTGTGAGTGAACCATGGTCTTTAGCTAATAAAGTGAGCCTTGTACCGCTTGACACTTTATTACGCACGCTACCCCTTTCAATAGCATATTTGCTTTACATGGTAAGTATTATGTACTCTGAATATTAGTTTATATTTTTGTTCTTGGTAGTGCATGTCTTCCATCGCAATTGAATTGGAGGTAATGTTTATCATTTTTATATGGTGAAAGCTTGCATCCATGGAATCTGTGCGAGGGGTAAATGTTCCAATGTATACCACCCTTAGGCGTACCACTGTGGTATTCACGATGATTGTGGAGTACATGCTAACAAGGCAGAAATACACATATCGTGTTGTTGGCAGGTAACTTATTGACACTTTATATGACGATCTCGTGTTTAAATGATGAAAACATCAGCCTTCATACATATACACCACCTGATTTGCATATAGATTAGGCAAAAAACAGAAAGAGTTGCTTGTTCACCACTACTTCTAGCACACTTCCTCTGTTGGTTATCGCCAAGATTTATGTTATGGAGGGCAACATCACTTTCCTGGCCCTTCAGCTGCTGACTGCCATAACAAGCTTCAAGGCTTCTGTGCCAGTAACATAATATCTTTGCCATTTGACCAATATATTATCATTTGACTTTCTCATATACTGCTAAACTGTCATACCACCAGCAGTTCATTTGCTGAACCATTATTTCATTCCACCACCACAAACGTTGTCCTTCCATCAGATCCATTTGGACATAACACCAGTTTGATCTGTCACATGGAAGGATTTTTAAGCTTTCCATTAAAATAATAGTTATAAAGTCATGTTATTGAGGAATTATTCAATCTCTGATGGTATTTGTTGTATTTATGGGATGAAAGGTTTTAGTTTCATAATAGCGGAATGCTCTAGGCTGATTTATATAAAGAATATTTTCATCCACTTTCTCATTGTTTCTTAATGATATGGCCATGATTTTATTAGTGTTGCATTGATCGTTTTTGGAGCCTTTGTTGCTGGAGCTCGAGACTTGTCTTTTGATGCTTATGGATATGGAATTGTCTTCTTAGCAAACATAACAACTGCAATTTATCTTGCAACTATAGCCCGTATTGGTAATATGCTGATTTTCTTTATCTAAGCACCTCCTTTTTGATAATAATCTAGCTTTATTTTAACACATTTGTTTCTCTAACTTTGGCAGGAAAATCTAGTGGTCTCAATACATTTGGTCTCATGTGGTGTAATGGTAACAAGTCATGAGCCACCCTGGTCTAAACGTTTTGTTGCTTATGCAAAAAATGATAATGGAGTAATATGTTTATTTTTTGAGATATGGATAAATGTTAAATGTATCATGAGTGAGCTTTCTCCTAATAACTTCCAGGAATAGTATGCGGACCAATCTTGTTAGTCTGGACATATCTCCAAGGTGATTTGACCCGTACAATGAATTTTCCTTCTCTTCATTCACCCGGATTTCAGGTGAGTTTCAGTTTTGCTTTCCTTAGACCTTTAAACCATTCCAAAATTGTTATTTTCTTTCAGTTGAAGAAGGAGGTTAAGCAAGTCCACATATAGCCCTGCTAGGATACCAGAGAGAGATTCTTCCTCGATGCACATTTCATATTTTCATTTGCCAAGTTTATTTTCAGAACTACTCATCTTTGAAAGCTATGTTGCATATATGATCTGAGAGAACAGAATTTTCTGATACTGATACACCACTCATTTTACCATTTGCTTCTTGCAGGCCGTGATGCTCTGTTCCTGTGTACTGGCCTTTTTCTTGAACTATAGCATTTTCTTGAACACAACATTGAACTCTGCAGTCACACAAACAATGTGTGGGAACCTAAAGGTCAATCATCCTTTTACACCAGAAACTTCTAATCCTTTTTGTTCCATGTTGCCGATGTGTACTGAAAGTGAGACTCTTGTTTGTTTAGGATGTCTTTACCGTAGGCCTCGGCTGGTTTTTGTTTGGTGGGCTTCCTTTTGATCTGGTAAGTTCAAACTTCTACCTTCCTGGTTGAGATGCATCTTTTTGGCATTTCATTCAATGATCTTAATCTCATGTCTTATAATCTTTTCAGTTGAATATTTTTGGCCAACTTCTCGGATTTGTGGGCTCTGGATTCTATGCCTACTGCAAAGTCAAGGGGAAGTAGTAGTTGATCAGCTGATATCTATAAATCCTACTATATTGCATTGTTCAGGATTCATCACTACTTTAATGAGCACCACTGGTTTCAGTAGAGTTGGACGCTTGGACTACCAAAAAGCAATCAATCATTTTGCTCTGGCAACTCATCAGATAAATTTTGATGCCCCTTTGCAGGTGCTGAAGTTGTAATGTCATCTTTTTTCCTTCTTTGTTATGGATCGCGTGCCTGCCTGTACGGAAAGGAGAACGACTGTTGAAAGGTTGAGACCAACGGATCTCATACCATCCACAATGATTTATTGAGGGTCCTAAAAAGCTTCCTCAAGACACTATCACATTTTACCCTTTTTTTTTATATTTAACGTTCAGTTGTGTATTGCAGCTCCCACTGACCTTTTTTGCAATTTTGGGGATCTCAGTTGTTGCATATTTCACATGTATTCTTTTCAGTAATTTTCAAGAAAATTTCTGTATTCAACTATATCAAGCTGGTGTCCATGGTTGTGTCCATTTTATTTCCATTTGGATTGGTCACAATGAAAAACTACTCTACACCGTTGGTTCAGGTGATTCAGGCTATGGCAGACAATAAAATAGATTATCACTTAATGAATTACTAGTAATACCTCATTATAGTATTTGATAATTACTAGTAACATAAATTATAATTTAAATTATTAAATAGAAAATTATTAAAATATCCTAAAAAAATGTTGAACTTTAATCATATATTATTGTATATATAAATAAAAGGGTAAAAATAAATAAATGAGTTTAGACAAAATATATGAAGTTTATAGTCCATACAATAATTTAAAAAAAATTAAGAAGATGTTGAACAATAATATTTTTTAATAAAATATAAATATTTTAAAAATTTTGGTTGATTGAATAAATTTGTCAAAATATATTTCATCCCTAATAGTAACATAAAAAGACACTTTTAACGAGTGTTATTTGGATTATCAATAAGGTGATAATTTTGATTATCAAAAAAATAAAAATCATCAAGCGGCCAAACGCGATAATATAGAATCTTAAAAATTTTAATTTAAATAACTAATAATCAAAATAGATTACTTTATACCAAACGATCTTTAAGGTTCAGAATTCTGACTCTGTATATATGCACAAATTTTGGTCGAAAGTTTCGTCAATTATATACGATACTGTAAGATGAATATATTGTAGCTTAATAAAAAATGTAAAAGATATCATCATATATTTTAAATAATCCGATGACTATAATTATAATTATTTAAATTACTCTTTCTGTAGAAGAGGAATTTTGAGTGACACAGGGATTGAGACAGACTTCCATGTCATGTGTTGATGATCTTGAACCTGGTCAGCCCAATCTTGGATCCAGTGGCTTCGATGTCTTGCTGCACCTGCCGTTTGAACTCCTCGTAAGTAAACGGTCTGTACGCGGAGCTAACGATCATGGCGTCCTCCGGCGGAAAGGCGAAGTAGCAGAGGGAGGTCCTCTCCTTGCTCCCGTTCGCCACCACTCTGTGTTGTACGCTCTCCCACTCGTCGTTGCTAATCGCCTGCATGCCTCAAATAAACTCATGTTTCATTGCTTCACCACCATTACATACTCAACTTCCTTGGTCAAGTTAGAAGCATCGATCAAATCAAATGATAATTTTTATTACCAAACAAAATCATGAATAATTAATGAACTTGAAAGAAATCTAATCGAAAACTTGTAGCTTGAGGGTTTATTTTGAATAGTTAGTAAATTTTACCTTAAAAGACAATTTTTTTATTAGTAATCTTTGTAAACTAATGATTCTTTGAACTTAATATTTGAGCCCATCAAATTATATTATTTATTTACTCTAATTTATAAGTAATTTAGATTGCTTAAATTACAAATTGCTCCAAATGCATATTGTCCGTGAAGTAATAATCTGAATAAGGGGATGTCTTTGTATATCAAGTGGTGATCTTATTTATATTTAATTTCATATTTATCTTTTTAAATCTTTCATAAATAAAATATAATACAATAAAATATATTATATAACAATAATATATTATGAATAGAAAATATATCACTATTTATTGATTATAATTATTATTAATTATTTATATTGATAGTAATAACAAATGTTGCTTTACTATTATTTTATTTTGAAGGTCATTAATTACTTAATACATTAATTTGTGAAGTTATTATTTAAGTTTATAAGTTTTAATTTAATAATATAAAATTTTTAACTTAATAATATTTATAAGGATGTTTTTGTTAATGAAGTATATTACTTAGTAAATGATGCACATTTCAAGTAGATTTCTTATATATAGTAAACATTACCAAGTGACAAGCAATGTAGACTACGTGGAGAGGTAATACAATAAACACATCATTAGTTTAAAATAATAAACAAATGTCATTTTATTTTTTAAAAAAAACATTAAAAATATAATTTTATATTTTACTTGAGTTTGTACTCATTTAAAATGAATAATAATTATTATCTGACAAATCATAATTTTAAATTAACTTTTTCTCAAATTTTGCAATTTTAAATATCAGACAAATTTAATTAGATTGATTAAATTCATAAACAATTTATTAGTGATTAGACGCAATCCAAAGAGAATAATAACTTGTTTATTATATCTACGAGTCAAAATTAATCTTTCCAAGGCGTTGCGTTTGCATGCGCACCTGCATCATGTCTCCCAGGTTGACGACGAGCGTATCGGCCACCGGCGCCACATCGCACCAGCGGCCGTCGCGGAGGATCTGGAGGCCCCCGACGTCGTCCGAATGCAGGATCGATAGGACCGAGCTGTCGGTGTGCGCCGCCATGCCGAGGCGCCCGGCCTCGTCGGGGCACTTGGGATACCGGTACGCCCTCATGGTGCTGCCATCGAACTCCGACAAGTAGGCGGCCGACTGCGCGCCGTCGAGCTCGAATTCCGCCGCCATGGCGTCGAAGAGCACCCGCGCCACTCGCGCCATGTGCTTCCCGTACTCGATCATCAGATGTCTGCGTTAAAAAATTCCTATAAGGATCGTTTCTGTTACCAGTCGAGATGGTCGAAAGGGCGTGACCTGAAACCCTCGAAGGCGTTCGATTCGGGACTCGTCGCCGCGCAGGAGGGCGGGAGCCGGCCGAGGGTGACATGGAGGCCTTCGACCCAGTTGACGTCGCGCACGGGGATCGCCGGCGCCGGGGTGCCCCAGAAGTAGAAGGAGGCGGCGCCGGAATTGGGCTGCGGGAAATGCGCCTCCTTGGACTCGAAGGGCATGGAGAGGAGGGCTCTGGCTCGGGCGTGTAGCTCGGCGGAGAGCGCAGAGGGGACGCCGTGGTTGGCGAGGCGGAAGAGGCCCCAGCGCTTGCAGGCGTCTGCGAGGCGGGCGCGGTCGAGACGCCGCAGGTCGACTGGAGGAAGAGATCGGGCGGGCACGAGAGGTCGGGAGAGGTTGACGCCATGAGAGGAGGTGGTGCTGATGGAAGGTTTTGGGTGGAGAGAGGGAGAAGAAGAAAAAGGAGACATAAAAAAGAAGCAAATGCTTATAATTTATTTGTGGAGTTTTAATAAAAAATTTTTTTTTAGATTTGAACTTATCGATGTTCAAAATTATTAACAGACTAATTAATTTGATGATATAATTCTTTGAACACAAATATGTTAATTATATTTGTCAATTAAATTTTATTAAAAAAAAGGAAATATTCTTCTTGGGAATGGGGTTTAGTGTACCACGCCCCACTTGCATTATTAATTCTTTTAAATTGATTTGTATTACAAATTAAAAATAAAAGATATATTTGATTATGATCAAATTAATTCGATAATTAAATAATCATAATCAAACTTACTATTAATTTTGTGCTATTTTTTTTATAGCACTTGGAACAATTAAATGAGTTTCACAATCATATACCAGCTCATCACAAATTTAATTGTGATACACAATTGATATTAATGAAAATAGAAATGTAGTGTCCCATATATAGGTAAGAGAAGACTTCTATTTTTTTATTTAAAATATCAAAATGATCATTTAATAAATAAAAAAATATGAAAATAGAAATTAAATGGTTAAATCTAGTTGTAAAAAGTTTTACGATAATTTAAGGAACATGTAAAAAAAACCCATTTTTTGTAGGAGGCCCCTTAACTTTATTTTTGTACTTCGAATATTTTCATGATTGATTACTATCTGATTTTTATCGGCTCAACGCATTTTTTTTGGGTCCAAGGGTAGAACCTCACTGGTTTCCAGAATTACTAGCATCTCTGACTAATCCAATATTCGAACGAGTGCGACGAAGATAAATCTTTGTCAAAGTGGTCTCTTTGGAAATCGAATTCGAAGCTACTAGCACCCGTCCTCCCAGGGCACAGTCTCGCTAACCAACTGTGCTAACCAACTTGATTGGCTCAACGCATTTTCACGCTCCTATGTGTTATCTAGAAATAATAAAAATGATGTTTCTTCCAACCTACTAAAAAGGCAGCAATATATATTTAAAAAAAAATAAAAGGTCGCCCCTTCCATTTGAGGAGAGGGAGATTTCGTCTCTCCGTAGCCTCCGATGGTTATAGAGGAGGTAGGTGGCTAGTTTGGATTAGAATGTTAAGAGGAATAAGGTAAAATATGGATGCATGAAGTTAATTAAATTATGTTTAAATAAAACTTTTTAAAAGTTATGAAGGTTTGATGATGAATCATATTTTTAAGAGTGCCTTTGAATCACTCTACTCAATAAGAATTTTAAGAAATTCACGTCGAAATATTTTATTCCTTCGTTTGGTTATATAATATTTAAAAATATATTTAGTAATATAACATTCGGTGTAAATGAGATTCTTATGATTTGTAAAAATCTCATTTTTTTCTCATACTTTTTATCAATTTAATATTATTGGCTCAATATTTATATTTAAAATAAATATATTTTTCTTTAACTCTATCAGCTATTATAATAATTCTGACTAAACCAAATTGTTATAATCCTAAGTTTCAAGAACTATTATTAACATAAATATATTCATGAGAATTCAAATATTCCTATCAATATTATAAAGCGTGAACCAATTAACCAAACACACTCTAAACTCTAAATTTTTTATGATAAATATTTTATAAACAATATTATTTTTTAAGTAATTCTTTATAATTGTGCTATGATTCAGTCAAAATGACATTCTTCTCTTATTTGTGATAGAGATAACATTTGACTTGACAGAATTTTGACGTTCTTTTTCATCTTATTTGATAATTATTTTTCAATCTCATCTACTTAATTTCTATTTGATCATATTTATTTTTTTCTCGTGCTGACTTTTTATCATAAAATTTTGAATCTATTGATGTAATTATCTTATTTATTTTCACTCCTCTTGTATTTATCTCTCATCTATAATTTCTTCTCCTTTTTTATTTTTAATAGTATAAAAAGAAAATATTATGAAAGAAAAATATAAAATATATTAGAAGAGAAAAAATACTAAAGACAAGAGAAAGTAAGACATACAAAAAGAAAAGAGAAAATTTATGAAAGAGTCTCAAGCCATGTTGTAAAACTTGGTTGGGCCTGGTCGAGCGGATTGGTGTCCGAAATCTAAAACAATCAAACTCGGATTAACAATTGAACTATTTGTTCTAGTCGAAATTCGGATTGAGCAACTCAATTCGGTGAGTTTGACCAACCCGACTCAAATTTTATTTTTTTAAAGATAATATAAATCTTAAATAGAAACATTTTATGAAAGAGTCTCAAGTCTATTTAATTCTTAAATCTTAAAAGAGCTAAATAATCTAGGTCATTGTAGAAGTAAGATTTGATATGATCACGAGTCTATATTAGTGTGTTAAATGAAAAATAAACATAGTGAATCAAATTAAGTATATTAGTATTTAATAATTATCTTATTATTTATCTTGGATCATTAAACATTATTACAAACTTTGAACAGTGAACTAGGACTTGAAAAAAAAAATTATATTGTTACAATTAATGATATGTGATTTCATATATTTAGATTTTCTAGTTAATTTATTATTGTATTATTATTCGGTCCGATCGGTCCGATCTAACCCATTGAGTATCGGAGTCGGTGTCTAAATCAAATTTTATAACATTTGTCTCACGTGAAAAAATTAAATAAATATATAGCATTATTATATTTATTATTGATAATAAATAATAGATATATAATGAAGGGTAAAGATATTTTTTGTTTAAATTAATCTTTCATTGAGTTATAATCTAACCCATCAATCATTTTAATTTTTTATTTAAATACGAGTTTAATAATAATTCATCATACTTCACTTTCACATTTCATACTCCACCATCTCATCATAATATCTATTAATTAAAATGAAGAAGGGGTGAGGAAGGATGACAAAAAAAGGAGAGGGTTAGGTAAGATAATAAACATCAAACTTGAATACACGACTAAAAACTTAAAGGATATAAAAAAATAAATTTTATATTAAAAGAATTTTATATTTCTTATTTTCATCTTGGAGAATGTTCAAATGGATAAAATAGTAAAAGTGTTTGAAAACCTTTTTGTTTCTACTAATTCGGTGAAATTGTTTATAAAGTGTTTGAAGGATCTCCTAATCGTTTTATATCCTTCCCCTCCAATTAAAAATCATAACCAAATTCATGTCGCTCTTGCCTTAAGATGGACCGAATACGAAGGTTGTAGCTGAGGGGCGATGCTTCGACATATTATTTAATTAACATATATTTAATAAGTTAAATGATATTATATTTTTTTTATTATTTCAGAATAATGTGGGAATGAATCAGTACAGCAACCGGAGACATCTAAGATAAAGATCAATAACTAAAATTGGTTTCTAAGTGTAATAAAGACTAATTTCTTATCCTTCCAAAAGAATGCTTCCAGGATCTCCGACATTCGAAACAAAATTATTAAAATTGAGATATTATATAATAAAAAAAATTATAAGATAAAAAATCTTAACATCTACGAATTAATAAAATAATATGTTTTAATATAAAATATACATTTTTAACAAAATTGTATACTCGATTTTTTGAATTAGACTTAATAAATCACAATTTGATAAATTTATAAGAAAAATATATTAAACTCTACATATATTAATTATTATTATTATCAAAATTATAAAAATATTATTTTAAAACAATCAAAATATTTATTTAAAATTGTATAGGATAATATAACATCGTACGATATAAATAAAAATCCTACTAAAATTTTACCTTTAGATTCTCACATTAAGATCTAAATCAATTAAGGCCCTAGATCTAGATCAAGAATCATGATTTGAAAGTGGGATATCTACTAGTTTCAACGTTAAGAACTCACGTTTCATAAAACAAATGCACAGTGCTGATTCAAGAGAACACAGATACACAATGTAAATAATAACAATATAACTGCATTTTTCTTTATTTACACCTGTTTTCTCTCTCTTTTTTCTAAATGTTTTGAAGAGTTGACAAAATGCTCTAAACGGAGTAAGCAAGATAGCCATTGGTCTTATTTAAAAAATGTTTGATTGAATGCATAATCTAGAGCACCTCATCTTCCAAAGGGTAAAGCCCAACATCAGTTTCGATAGGAAGGGATGGTGGCGTCCCTGGTGGAATGCAGGCAGCCCCTTTTTCTCCGGCGCAAACGCACAGGGACTCTGCCTCCCTTATGATCCGATTGAGATCAATGTTGCCGCTGAGTTCGTTGATAAACTTGAGGAGGGTATCGAAGTCCATTCGCTCGCCCATAATTTTGGACCGGTACATTTTCAATATGGCAACACATATGTACAAGTGGAAATGCTCCGACAAATAATGCGTCCACAAAACCTCCCACAATGTCATTACTTCATCGTATCCAAACTCCCTACACATCAAAAAACGACATATACAGTTTGAATCACTTGTTGATCACAACTCAAATTCCCCACAATAGCTGATAAGCACCATGATAGTTTCAATGATAAGTACCTGATGCATCATGATATATAGCCAGACATGCTACCATTTATATCAAAATGTTAAGTTTCCATTATCTTCCCAATAATATGAATTCAAAGAAAGCATGCGCTAATTCTATTCTGATAACAAGCAAGTATTTTGGCAAACTAAGAATTAACTAAAGTTATTTAATCTTTGGAATAAATTAACCTCACAAGCAAGAAGCTGCCCTTTCATGTAAATATGATCCACGAAAAGCATACCACAGGATACTAATGAACAAGGTGTACCACAAAGGAGAAACAACAGAAGTTATCTTGGCCACATATAACTTGTTAATAAGAACAGAAAAGTAGGAAACCTTGAGTGACAGCATAAACTAATTAAGCATCCTTCCATTATAGAAACACATTTCAGAAACTTCAATAATATAACTGAAGACATATTACAAAGCACATTTGATGAGTAAGTGAAATACCTTTTAAACTGTATCAGGATCCAACGGAAACAAAAAAAGTAGTTCAAGCAATCAGCCTGCTTGAAATAGTTATGTAATGGACTGTCAAGAAGTTCCACCAGCTGAGAAAGTTGGAATAAATGATCATAACACTATGGCCTCCTAGAAAGAGAGAACAAGCAAGAAGATAGGGTGTAACAAGTAAAGTTTTGAGATTATCTAGTACCTTAGACAATGCAAGGAGCTGAGCGTGCATGCCACTTTGATCACGATTGAAATTTGGCCCTAAGCGTTCCATTAGTGCTACGAAGCACCAAAAGGATTCAGCTTCATCCTCCATTACATGTAAAATTGGAGAGAGAAGATCACTCATACCCTGGGCACCAATACAGAACAAAATTTTCATGCTCACGTCAAGGCGAAGCTAAATGGTATCAGCATGAAAACAGAATAGTATTTTTTTTTTAAACTGAAAAGGATAACACAGAATAGTATTGACAAAATCTTTAACTGATCTCTATTGGAGATCATAAAGATGTGTTTTTTCCAATATATGAAGTACCAAATATTTTGAGATTATAACCTACTGATTAGGGGAAAAAAAGATACACTTGTATGGGTCGTAAAATTCCTACTTCCTTCTATTTTTGTGCCTGTCAAATTTCCAATTATAGATAAATCCCATTTGTTACAACATCTGCAGTAGAACCTCAATACATCAAAAACTATAAAGTGAATAGCAATAACCAGACCAGCTAACCAAGTTTGGTTGGCACACTTGGTAGCAGGAGTATGTCCCGGGTTGAGGGACCGGGAGCTAGTAGCCCCGAGTTCGAGCCCCGGAGTCACCACTTGGCCAGAGGAATACCGTTTCTGCTCTTTACCTCGACTCCGGATTAGTCAGGTGCTAGTAGCCCTGGACACCGGGGGCTCCAAGTGGGTACCCAAAAAAAAAAATAACCAGACCAGCTGAAATCTGTGATGTCACTAGATCAAGATAAAATCTAAACAGTTTCTTCCATATATGTTTAGTCTAACCCATTAAATGCTGATAGAGATTTGTGAAAAGATGCGCAAGAAAATGTGCAGAAATTTGTATTTCTTTCTTGCACAACGGAAGTTGTAAATTTGAATCATAGAATCAGGTTTAACTTGATCTAAATCCAATTCCAAGAAGAAAGACAAAGGAAATAGACAGCCATTGAAGTAACAAGTTTTATAAGTAATTGCAGGAAAGGTGAATATATTACCTGGCAGTATCCCAGGTCAAAATTGTAGAAAGAGTATGTCAACAGTATGTCACGCAAAGTCACCACATTGGGATTATCATCCCCTTCATAATAGGCAACAGATCTGTCTGTCCTCACCTTCATAATGTTAAAATTAATGCTTCATAAGATGAGATGCCAGAGCAACATTCAGTTATATAAACCTACTAAAGCCATTGTGTCAGAATGCTGAGGTTCAGGGTTTTACCACATCCTTGTCTATGAGACCCTTCCTTTCTCTGAACTTTGTAAATCTTTTGGCCTGCGCAGCTGATATACTCTGTAGATGTATAAAATATGAGGATAATAAAAACTTAATAATGATATATAGTTCTTACTTAAAAACATCAGAAAAATGTAAAACTAGCACCTTTCATATCTAATAACGAATATACTTTGCGGATGAGAGGAAGAAATCAATGAAGTTTTCACTTCAGTGTAGTGATATATTGCACAAACTGTATAATTATGTTGAGTTCGTGAAATACAAGAGACAAGAGAGTTTCCGCATTCGCATGAAAACAATGCATCCATATAATAATGTAAAACTCGAAAGTACAAAATAGAGGATATGTGCCACATCTTAAGAAGAAACTAATGAAGACCTTGAGGTTGTTCTGAGTAAATTTCCAAATAAAGAAAAAAGAATGATGATCAGTGAAGAACTAGACGTTGTTCACTTGGCCTTAATAAATATCAGCGAGTTCAATTTATGGTTACAAAGCAAATTTTACATGTGAGAATCATCTTACATATCCAACAAAATATCTATGAAGATAATTCTCAGATATAAACTCCATCTACATCTACAGATGACCATTCTTTCAGATGTAAGGCTTTCAACTACGTCTATAGATAACCATTATAATAGTGTCATCAGCACATGGCAAACGAGAACATTAAGGTTAAAGTGTGCAACCATAAGCTTGATAAAGGAAATATTGTACATGGTATAAAGGTGAACCTGCCACTGAGATTTTATGACTTCATATTCGGATTTCTTGGTGGAAACAAGATACTCCCTCTCTGCATATGTCGAGTCATACTCATGATATCCAAGTAAAAATTTCCATATCTGCAATATCAGTTGCAGTGCAAAATCCTAATATCTTGATCAATTACATAAATACAAATGAGTCAAAAAGGAAGGGTAAAATAAGAACCTCTTTTCTCAGATGTGGTTCAACTCCACCATAAAATATTCTTTCTTTCAATACTTTTGGGTCCACAATTCGTCCCTCTGTATCTAAGAACGCGGACCACTGTCATTAAGTACCAGAATGAGCATCATATACAAATTTAAACAACATTCTTGAAAAAGAATGTTCTGCTCATACATTAAAGGGTCAATTGCACAAAAATGCTAACAAATGATAGACTGTACAGTAAGAAATGCATTGATAAAACAGAAATATGATTGATATGTCTTGGGCAGCTTGAAAGTAAATATATAATTTTCGAGGAAAAAACTAATCATGTTTACATATTTAACTGTGGTACAACAATTCATCTCACTACATTTTGACATCAAGACATTAAATATGGAAGGACAATGGTGTTCAAGAGATTGGGAAACCTGATGGCAGTTCTGAGAAAAGGTAAAACATACGTTACAACCGACAGACTCCCAGAATAAACACTAAGATTGATGTAGCCATTCTGATCAGCTCAGAGGCAGACCTGTAGTTTCTATTTTAAAAACAAGGCCTTCAAGAAAATGCGAGTTGTTAACTACAGGTTTTTTGTCCTTTTATGGGCTTCACATATAAATAAAATTAACAAATAAACGTCCCATAAAAGAAAATAACGAATTCAAAACTGCAGACGAAAGAAGATACCTCATCGCCAGATAAAGGTGGCTTCCTTTGTCTTCCCCAAACCAATGGCAACTTATCAAACTGCCAAAAGAACAATCTAATGAAGGAATGGAATCAATGATCATCTTATTTATGTTTAAAACATCACAGATGCACATGAAATAAAAAAAAGTATCCCAGGATGTTTCAAAAGATGCAGATAACAAATCTATAGTCTGCCTGACTAATGAAGACATTCAGTACAAATGTTTACAGATGAAACCAAAGCACAAGCTGGTCTTGTTACTATTACATTGTTCGCTTGCCCTCAAATAAACAATAGCCCATTGAGGCTCCATCTCAGAGCATTACAACGTGACAACCCCTCAAATACCAACTGTGTAAGTTAGATATGAACTCATGTTGATCCACAATACTTTACAGCCTTAGTAGTATGATTTTTTCGTAACATTGCAAGTTCATTAACTAAACATATATTTCCTTTCAAACTTGATAAAGATCGAGTGCGAAAACAGATCTTTCAACCTATCAGTAGGCTAGAAGTTCATGGTGTGCAAACCTATAAACTTGCACAACATTCGGAACCCTGCAAACCAGAAAACTGTGAAGCCTCCTTGTTCCTTTCTTCACATTGCTTAGTGTATAGGTTCTGCTGAAACAACTTCACAGCACCTACATTCTTATAAGTGGTATAATGTATTATCCATTTTATACATAATCTAGAATTATTTCTCAAGTTGACTTCTCTGTGATGCCAATGATACATGGCCTTCAGACCTGCTTTGACATACTAGTGTTATAAACTAAACCACATCACACAGAATTTCTCACCTATGTCCTTCAGATGACACAATAAATATTAACATAGGATTAAAAGACAAGAACCAAATCAATCGTACAAATACATGTTAATATTTTTTTATAATGTGCCAACTGACTTTTGAAAAAGACAAGTAGCGCCAAACAACGAGAGTACAACTCATAACAAAGAAAATTTGGAAGGATATCAGTGTTCTAAATTCTGTTTATAGTTGCTTGTTATTTCAAGATCTCACAAGTCTATATAATCATGTCAATTTAGCAACATATTTTTTGAGGGAATTCAGTAAAAGAAATTCTCACTCAGAAATGCATATTACATAATATAACATAGGGTGAAGATCCTAGTTTACATATTGTAGCCCTTCAAAGATGTGTACACATTGCATTTTCTTTTGGGGAAGGGGGGAAAATGACCATTCGAGATACATAATGTATGCATACTAGTTATATTCAGATGAAAGAGAACACCTGTATTCTTTTTCAAAAAAATCATGTATATGAAGTTCAGATAACTAATGTAAATGCATTTTTCTGAATGATCTTATGAGAAAAAAATATCATAAAAGGGGCAACAGCAGATGCTTGCAGGATGTTGACAAGAAGTAACGATCATTAAGAATGTAAAGAATCACAATTCGTCCTGAAAAACATCATTTCACTGAAAAAGATTATGTCAAGTTAAAAAGTGTAAGAATTTGCACTGGACATTTTCATCAGTTGATGGATAGATGGAGCTGGTCATGTGATGACCTTAATACATCAGGCTTATGAGCTTCTGTGGGGTCCCATTCAAACCATGGATGCTGATTTTTTTGATGGACTGGAGGTTCATACGGAGGACACACATTCCTCTAAAGATCAATATTTTCATCTGGTTTCTGAGACATGGGAGGATTCTCGCCCGTGCTTATCGTGCAAGATGGTATCCTGGTGATTCAAATGAATGTACCTTATGTCAGCTGGAGATAGACATACTGTAGATATGCTCTTTGGGTGCCACATAGATCGGGAGGTTTGAGATTTGACCCACATCGGTTGGATATACACGAATACTGACTGAAGAGGAGTTCTGGATCTCTTTTAGACAGGGTGGATTGACGAACACTTTTACATATAGATCAAGGACGGAGCGGATTTTTTTTGTGTTGTTATATGGGAATTTGGCTACAACAAAATGACACATTATTTAAAGGTGGACGATGCGCTGTGGAGAATATAATTTCGTACGCTCGTAAGCTGACCGGTGACTGGATAACTTTGGGCTGAAATTTTGTTGAACCTTTGTTTTCACATTTAACTTTTGTCATGTAAAATGATGTCACCATCTTTAATGGAAGTTGGGATGATTAACAATCTTGGTTAATCATCCCTTTTTCTCTCAAATTAAAAAAAAAATGTTATAGGAAACCACCACATAAAGGCACACAAGATAACTAGAAAAAGAGAGCAAAAAATGGAATGATATTAGAGTAAGAATGTTTGTGATGTTTATGTGGGTAAGCAACAACTTCAATTACCTCTAATGGATCTGACACCACCAAACCCACATCTGTAGTTGTCTCCTTGGTCATATCATCAGGTTTATTAATCGAATTTAGCACAATGTCACTATCTTGATGCTTTTTCTCATTCGCACTAAAGCTATCATAATTACTTTCACGGAATAGTTGTGAGGTTGCTTCACGAGCAAATTTGGTAACAAGTGAAAATTTCTCAAGGACCTGAATTGAAATATCATGGGCAGGATCATGAGACTTGTGCTTTGGACGCCCGCTGTACTCAGAAATCCCAGAAGACCCATCATATCCACTTTGACCTTCTGAAATGGTAACTGTATCATATGGAGACGCTTTGTTTGCAACTGCAACAACCCTTGGAAGCTCAAGGGATGACAAACTTCTCTGCAAACAGCGCCAAAAGAGTAAACTAATAGTTATTTTGAAAGAAGAATTGGCAGATATTGTGATCATAACACTGAAAATGTTATACTTGTTGGTACATTGGACCACCAATCAGATTAACTATCTTTTTCTTGATAGCTCATGTTAGCCAGTGAAACCTTGTATCTGAATACGCAAGACATTTCAATCTTGGTCCTAATATGTGAGGGTTCCCTCAAATAAATCCATCTTGCAAATATCCAACAATGAATGTACAAGAACATTCACATTGGAGTTCATTAACATAGTGAATTCTACCAGATAAAACCAATTTTCACATATCAACAGAGTGAACCTTATCAATATTGTTCGTCAAAAAAGTTCCCAATATTGTAAATTAACTGCTAACACCAACTGAAGAGCGAATCATACACCTGAAGAGGATCCTCAAAATTATTTACGAGGAAGACATTTGCATCATCAGCAGACCTGAGGAAAGCAACCCACACATCAAAAACACTCAGCCAATGATATATTCTCCACATGCAAAATAAATAACAGAAAACAAGAGAAAAGAACATATAAATGAAACTAAATTTGTAACAATGTTTGATTAACCTTATGGATAGCGTACATAGAATTGCACAGTTGTGATTCTCAGTTGTAAATTTCCAAGAAAAGCAACAGTAAACAAACTGGACAAGTTTTTTTTTTCAAAAAACTGAACAAGCTAGATAAAATACCTGAAAGGAAAAATCATCTTTGATCATCACTAACATCAGAGTTAAATTGCAGAAATTTCATTTTCAAAACTAGAAGCAAAACCGATAGTAAAAACATTTTCTTTTCAGAGAATAGTGAAAATATTGGATTGGAGAAGCATCTACACAAGAATGTAAAAGTGACATTTTTTCCTTCTCAAGAAACTACTACAGATACAAGATCAAAGACTGTAAACCACAAAATAGAAACTATCTATGTTGCATAGGTACGGGTACGGTACCGTTCCTGTTCCTCCTTTTTGATTCAGAAGTTTGAGGGGTGAGAGAGAGAGCGCTTCCCAGTTCCCATCCGCAAGCAGCTCCCTTTGAGAGAGAGCACCGCCAGCAGCAGATCGTGAGCAGTAGCAACTCGAGAGAGAGAGAGAGAGAGAGTACTAACAGTAGCAGATGGACTCAGAGAGAGAGAATACTAGCAGCAGCAGATCGCGAGCAGCAGCAGCAGATTTCCAGCGGCAGGGGGAGCAGCAGCAAGAATAGATTTTTTTCCCCTTGATTTAAAACAAAAAACTTTTCCTTTTATTTTTCTTTTCACTTATTTTTCAGTTGCATTTCACTTTGCGATCTTGCTTCTACGCGATTCTGCATATACGTACCCAACCGCATAGGTACGCGTATCCAAGGCGTACCCTGTCTTAAAAATAGTGTATAAATATTGGGTACGCATCGGGTACGTATCCGTACGTACCCGACGCGTACCCCACACGTACCCGTACCGGGTACGTACCCGGTACGGGTACTCCAGTCGCTCCCGCGTACCCGTGAATCGCTGGAAACTATAGATTCCAATTTGCCATGCATAATGAATAAATGGCATCATAGGCTATGAATATTGATAATATGATGGAAAAAGAAAGTCATGCTTGCTGTAGGCTCAAGTACACATGTTCATGTATCTCAAGTAAACTAAAAAAGTTGTCAAGTCGGTCATTTACTTGAGCCTTGCGTAGAATTACGCTTCATGAGTGACCTCCTCATTATGGAATTTTACAGAAGACTACTGAACTCTAAAATAAGTACTGATTGTTTAAAATATAAAAGTAATGACCAACCTTACAATAAAAACATGTTGCCTCAAAGTAGCAAGAAATTCACGAACCCCACCCGTGTAGAAGTAAAATGGAGCAAATGCAAGCCCTGCATAGAAATCTATTTGTTTCAGACTTTCAGCTGTTATATCAGGAAAAATTGGTAATAAGTTACATGTAAAGCAAGGAATAATATTAATATTTAATATTCTCTCGAACAGCATCCTCTCAAAAAATAAAAATAACAGCATTATTAGAAGTAAAAAGAATCCAAGAGAAATAAAAAACATGCTCATTTACCTACGCACGAACATGAATATGAACTAATGGCGCCATTAATAGGTAAGAGTATGACCCTTCTTAAAAAAAGGGTAAGTCTATAACTGTCTTGTATCCAAATATGATCACATACAAAAACTTAACAACCAAAATATTTCCCAGTTATACTCCATGTAAGAGTTGGAAGTGTCTGAATAGTTGAAAACAAAGCTCATCAGAGAATTCAAATATACTTCCAGAAAATGTAAAAACAAAACTGTGTCAACAATTTCATCAAGAAATGAACAATCAATAGATGATTCATAGGTAAATCTAGATGATGTATCTCAGTTGCACAATAAAACTTTGCATATCCTAGTATTAATATCCACAGTTGGCTCCATTTGTCCATGGAAGCATAGATTTCACAACATGTGCTTCCATTTGTTTAAGTGGATACTAATTGTTTACATAATTTTAATATATTATATTAATTTCGAGGGGTAAAATAATGACTAGAAGGGGGCTACTAATCCATGTATATTAAAAGGATGACCTATTAATATATAAATTTTATTACATTGGTTAAGAATGAATAAATCTGAAAGTTTCAAAGAATGTATATATATCATATATGTTTGGAAAAGAAGAAGGATCGAATAGGTTGTTGAAAATAGTTGAAGTGAATAGTCAGGATGTCTAGAAAAATTAAGATAAAAATAGAAGAGGTTGAGCTTCCTAAAGAGACCAAGAAATACTCTCAAAGGGGCCATGCTGATACGGTCCTTGTCCGGAATGTGATTTAAGGGTTATGCAAAATAGATTCCCTTAGTTGAAAGGCAAGCATGTCAAAGCAACTTCATGATAGCTAATTGCTGACTACATGGTAGAACAATAGTCAAATGATTCAAAAAAAAATTCATGCTTGAAACAACTTCAAGACCCAAGACAGAATAAAGAAATTAAATAAAAGAAAGAGGAGTAACGAAAGTAGTCCATTCTGACTAGGGTAAGTGTTCAGATGCTATTAATATTCATTGTATAAATGGAGGATTAGAATATGCCATCATGATAGCACAGGGTTCCAGTGAAAAGAGGAAACTGTTTCAGCATGATTAACAACAGAAAGTAATCTCAAAAAACTTTTTACCATAAATAATGATAACTTTCACCTGATTTCAGAACAACGATCATGTATTGATAGCCAAGGGTAGGGGTATGCCTCCTGATGGAATGCACATCACTGATTGCCACACCCTTGATAGTGTACAGATTCCTATCTGCTTGTCAATAAGAAATCTTATAGTAACATGAGGCATCCCGTGATACCAAAAAAAAAAAAAACTGATAGGTCTCAAATTTTGACCTTTCTCTAATGCTGCAGAGTGTGAATTTTGTCCAAAAAAATCTGCCCCGTTAGCATTAGGTTTGTACGGAATCCACGACTACACCACAAATTGTCAGAGAAAATTGAATCAATTCTGAATTGAATATTTGAAAGCAAAAGGAAAAGAATGCACACAATTGAAGGATCGAACAACTCCTGTCACATGGGAAGACGGTTTTTTCTGAAAGAACGGGAGACAAATGGTACATTCCCAATAACACATACTTGATGAGTAATTACTCCAAAAAAATAAAGTTGTTTTTCTTGGATCAAAGAAGATACAGTTGATATAGTTCCCATACCAAGTAAGACCCAAAATAATAGCCAAAAAGGGAATTTTACAGCATAAATTGAAAGAAGAGAACTAAGAAGTATATGAGATGTGAATGGTAAGTGGGATACCAAAAACAAGGAAGTGCCCTTTTTGGTGACCCGCAGGCGGCCAACGATGCTCTCAGACGCGTACTGCGTAGGGTGGATGGCGACATTGTCCTTGGAGTACACCACCTCCGCCGAGCCCCCGCCGCCGTAGTCGCTCGACGTGCTCTTCTCCGAATCGCTCCGCAGCATCCTACTCCCATCTCTCGCCTGCGATCGAGGAAGAAAACAATAAATCAGAAGAAATTACAAGAAGAAGGTTGGGCGAACCCACATCAAGGAGAGGGGATACCTGGCACTGGGATGCAGCGGCGGCGTAGTCCGAGTCGTCGGAGAGGTCGTCGTCGTCCTCCTCCTCCTCCAGCTGCTGCTGCTGCTCGTTCTCGTGCATCCTTCTGGATCGCTGGCCCCTTCCTTGGGTTCTCTTTTTTCTTTTCCCGTAGTAGGGTTCTTTTCTGGGGGGTTCGGGAAATAAATAACAACAAGAGAGGAGATTATATATATATATATTATAAAAAAAATTTGGATGGTACTTTTCGGTTTATTTGGTATATTCGGTCAAGTAAAAATCGAAAAACTAATTCTATAAGTTAAAAAAAATTACACTAAAGAATTGATATTTTTGCATCTCGATTAAAAAATAAAATAAATTTTTAGAAGAAATATATTCCCAACTAATGAGTCTCTAATAAAAAATCTACAAAACCCAAATTAAATAAAAGTATTTTTATTATAATTAAAATATAAATAAAATATTTATGCAATGCAGCTTATTTCTACTCAAATTTATATATAAATACGTTAGCATGAGCTTGTACTCATAGATTCACACTAATAAATTTGCATAAAAAATATGAAAGAGAGTGGATTGAGCACACTACTTAACTCTTAAAATATTATTATTATCTTACCTTTTTTTTCTCGTGTGCGGTTGGAATATTATTATACTTTTTTCTATAGTTAATGTTAATGATTTATAATATTTTCATTTAGATGTTAAATTAGCCAACGTATTTAGATTACAATGTGACGAGATATGTTATTTCGACATAGTTAAACAAGAAAATTGAATTTTATATTATATTTGAAATTCCATTCTTTAAATATTAGTATGATGCATTTATTTTTAAAATTGAATCTTTAAAATAATATTATCTTCAATTAGAATCCCATTCAGAAAGAATTGCAATCACTATCAGGCCTAATTTACTTACAAACCTCTATTGTTCGCTTGATTATTTTACTTAATAATTATATTAATTTATTTTTATGTGTAACATTCTATAATATTTTATTCAGTATTGATAAAGATGACATGATATATGTTATAATATTATTATTTAAGTTTATTTATTTATTTATTTTTACCATGTTTGAGTGATTTTATATATTAAGAATAATATATATTTTTTAAATAATTTTAGTTCACCTATATCTAAGAAACCTAAATTTGTTTACAACCCTAAGTATAACGCCCAAGAACACGCGCCACACTAGAGTATAACCGTATCGATATCCGACACTCGTCGAGGTAGCTTTCGAGATGCCAAAGGATGATGACAATTTATGACGGCATAAACTATACATATACAATAATAAACAATGTAATTAAGTTCTACTATTGAGTAAATAATAAAATGGAAATGATTTAACATCAAACAATAGCCATAAGACTAATTTTGTCTTAAGATATGAACACTAAATTTCATACTTGACAGATTAAATAAGGTCACAGAATATTAACTTGAACACAATAAGTTATATCAAATGTCATTGACTTGCATATGGTCTTGAACTACACTATTACTAAGACACTTAGCACATGAAAAAAAAGGAAAAAATAGCTAATTTTGATCATAACACAAATGATACAATACTTGTTAGCCATGTGCAATCGCTTCGATGTCTCGTTGCTAATAGAAAGTCTATGGGATACAACCAAAACTAAATAAAAACATATTTATTATAATTAAAATATCATTCTTATTTTTAGATAATATTTTTTACTTCTATTTTTTCTTGAGCGATCGGTTAAATTCAAATTATTATTCGACTTTTTTTGCGCATGTTAATGAATGACTCAACAACATTACGAGGATAAATCTTCTAATTCGACAGTCACCTGATTAGATTCTCAATTACCAATTCAATCAATCAATACTTAATCATATTGACATTTTATCTTGTTATGATTGAGCATTTAATACATGTTTCAAGTGAGCAATCAATTAACTCGATTGTACGATTAAATAAATGAATCAATAGCAAGTTGGCCGAACTTACCATCATGTCAGTTGATCGATTTACACCTCGACGATCATCCAACATGAGGGTCAATCGAATCCTTTTCGACCGGCTCATGTATCGATGTTGATCCGACTTAACAATTAGTCAGATCTGGTTCGATCTACACATCTCTTGGCGTTCTCCGAACCAAAAGTCGATCAAACCATTTATAAGGTCTTCGATCGACTCTTCTCTCAGTGTTAATAATCGATCAGACCTACCCTATGATAGATCGATTGATCGACTATCGTAAAATAATGAACACAAAATGTAAATCTTAAGAATTTTTTCTACATTTTTTATATCGATCAAAGCATCAATCAATTTGTAAAAAAATGCATTATCATGCTCATACCATGACATTTAAGAATGTAAGTAGTTGTTATTGAAAGTTTTATATTTTTTGTATTTATGAGAATTACTTTTTCATTATTTGGATTATGCAAATGATATTTAGTAAAGTAATTTTAGTTGTCTAATTAAAGTTTGGAATGTGATGCAAGTGATTAGTTTGTTGACACACGTCTTAGGGACCGTACGTGTAGGTTGGTCGCAGGTTGCTACCTCGTATGTGATCTCGGGGTGTGATCCAGCCTCGACATCCGTGGAGTCAAGGACTGCAGGGTTGGGAGCACCGACGACGTCGAAGACGTCTGACCACCGTCGTGCACCCGCCCGCTCTTTGAGTTCCACTAGAAAACTAGCTTCTCCGACGTGTACGATCACTAATGAGGGTAGTTGTTGCTGTGGAAAAATGGCCATCGAAGCTTCAATATGGAGATATCTAGTGACCCGATCGACGGGATCATCATCTTTTTAAGGTGTCCAAAGGGGCGCACAATAGTGTTAATCACCTCAGATGCAGCGGGACCCCTCAGAGCGTGATCCTACGCACACCTTGGGTCAGGATCGACAGCAAGGTGGCTCCATTTGTAGCTTCATAGGGCCTCCGTATGATGTTACCGCCAGAGGAGGAGGGTGAGGGGAGCAGCCAGAAGAATCTCGTGCTGCAGCGTTGTGCTTGAGAATACAATATAAAGGCCGTCAGTTATGCACGATAGATGGAATGGGGAGCCAATGCCAAGAGTGTTGAGGAGCACCGACCGGGTGGTTGACAAATCTGCTAGGTCGATGGATGCCTCCCCCACAAGACATGACTGGAGGACGTCCACCCCATTTTGGACTGTTGGCGACCATGGGATGTATATCACATGGTGATGTTTTGTCACTGGGAGTTGCATCGTGGAAGCCTTGACTCGAGCAGGTGCAGGTCTCCTTTAAGAGGCTCCCAATCCCGTAGGCTTCCATGTGCTTCCATTCTCGTTCAACGAGGGACATGGCAGCAAGATTGGCGGTGACCAGGTTGTCCAGAGCGCCTGTAGTGCAAAGGTTCATCGCAAAATCTCGCAAAGTGGTTGTATCCTAATCACTTGAAAGCAGATATCCCCTGGTGTTGGCTGCTAGGCGGAGCGCGTCACATTCTGATTGACGTTTCCCAGCCATTGTCAAGAAATCAACATTGGTGACACATCGTGACACAGGGGGAGGGAAAATAAAGTGACACCACCAGAATGAGTCCACCGGAGACGTTGATTGGTGCTGTCAAGATGGGGTTCTCGGCGACTGGGGTGGTTCCTCCAGGAGGAGTTCCTGGCGATGTTGGGTGGCCCTCCGGGAGGGAGTTCCCGATGGCATTAGGTCAGAAGCGGGTATTGTAAAATTGGATAATTACTTGGATCCTCAAAATATGGTCCATCAAGTCAGTTAATCGACTTACCCCCTCTACAGTCATCCGTCATAAAAAGTCGACTGAACCCCCTTCGATCGACTAATGTCTCGACTGTAATATCCTTCACTTAATTCATATAAGATGACATGTGTTAATATCACATTATATGATTAAGATGTATTATAATACTCGTATTGAGATAGAAGCTTCAACATTAACAGTCGGAACATTGAAAATGATGAAATATCGCTTAAGGCATAAAAAATTGATTTTCAAAATATAAGAATTAAGAAAAATAAAGTCTGGGTAATTATTCCTATATATTAAAGTATATTAAATATGATTTTTAACAAATTTTAGAAGAAATTTTACTTAGGTGAAATGAAGGTGCAAAAATAAAAAAATCTGTAAAATGATTGATTTTGTTCTTTGGGTCAAAATTTAGATTTTGATTCCTTTTAAATTTATTTTTATAAATATTTT
>LTAE01002728.1:0-41784 GCA_001647135.1 Pontederia paniculata | reverse complement strand
GAAGAAGGAGATAGTGAACTCCGAAGATCTCGTGGGAGAAGATCGGGGCGGGGACGTAGGCCAAAGAGTTCGGCCAACCTCGATATCAAACCTTGTGTTTGTTCCTGTGTTTGTTCTTCTCTTTACTCTTCTCTCTATTTGTGTTTATATTCATGTATGTTTGCTTCCGCTAAACACAACACATCTAGATTAAGTTAAGAAGAACAAAAGGTTCTAAAATACCAATTCACCCTCCCCCCTCTTGGTGCCATTCTAGATCCTACAACCATGTTGTCTATTATATGTTTTCTTCTGATATGTGAAATCCAGATGTGATTTCTTCTATGTGGTGCATTTAAAAATGTAAAATCTGTGTGATTTCTTTTTGTTATGTTTTATGCAATGATATATCATGTGGTAATATAGTTTACCTTAAATGCTATAATGCAATACGAGAATTATTGAAACCTAGAACATGGATAACTTTAGAGAATATTATTCTTGACATGTACCTAGATGCAAAATATTATTGCTACGTCTGATATTGATGATATGATATGATGAAAATAGAAAGGTTAAACAAAGGTGAGAATTCTTGAATCCTTAGATATATTTTATATGGTATTATTATATTTCTATGAAATGAAAATTTGTTGGCTATTAATTGAGCATTATAGAGTACATTCTTAGTGGCTCATAATGAAAGCTTAATGCTTATGATCATAGAAGAACATAAAAAAATGCCTTGTTGTGCATGACTAAATATAGTGAGACTGATAATATTGACATTATTCGTGTCATGTCTTATATACAAATAATTATAATGCTATATTGCTAATGATTATGCTATGCTAGGGTCTAGCTTAGATGCTATTATTTTCTATAGATGTAAAATTGAATCAATGCAATCGAGGAAATTTATTACTATAGCAAATACTAACTCGACATGACCATGTGAAAACACAAACTAATTGAGCTGACATATATTGATAATACAGATAGAGGACACATATGCTAGATATTATGATTGAGAATATGGACACAAGTGTCATAAGTAATAGACTCTGATTATGTGACAAGAGAGGTCGCCATGGGTCAATTGATCAAATGAGTCAGTTAGGATTATAAACGCACAACATATAAACAGAGTCAACGAGATAGTTCTTGTTGAATTGCTATAGCCTAGCCTTTGATGATGAATTAAATAATCATGCCTTCGAGTGCTTATCTGATTTGTTATGTGAAATGAACTAAGGATAATGACATTGATGAAATTGAAATGTGAGTAAAATTCGAAGGAAGTCAAAACTTGGGAAAAAGAAATCAAGTCGATATTCGAGGTGCAGAAAATGAATTATAATAGCGAGATGAATTACATTTGAAATAAAATAAATATATTTGAGATTACTTTGGAAACATAAAGGGAAATTACGTGTTAGAGTTCAAGAAGAATTTCGTGATCTTTCATTCATGTTTCTAATCATAAAGAATAGAAGAGAGAACTAATTTACTTGAGATAAAGTGATGATCCAATGTCAGACCTTAGCATTTAGTTGGAGAAATTTATCTCAATACTCTTTATCAAAGACGATAAATCTTTGCATATTGATAAATTATTTTTGTATATAGATACATATATCCGCGATCAAATGGGTGTAGTGGACTGTGCCACTTATGCAGAGGCAAAAGATGCAACCTTCAGGTTGATAGTCCACTTGAGAACGATCGTGATAGGTTGATCGCGGAAATAAATAAATAAAAAAAATTATAAAAGTCAAAAGAGTTTCCATCCTAAGAGAGGTGTACATGATGTACAATGGATCTATTGTGATGAGTGCATAGTTTATGTGCACGAACATGCAAAAAAAATGATATTTGTGGGAATATTTCACCCGAAGATGTATCACAATGTTGGAGATAGCCAAATGTTTGACCTTTATTGTTCAGAGATTCACTACTACTCTTACTGAATCTAACACATGTACTTGTTAGTATCATATGGATGCCTATCATTATGAACCATTGAAATTTGTATATTAGTGATTACCAACTCGACCCAATTATCTTCGAGTGATCTCTTGTCTTATAGACAAATGTTTAAAGATTGAGTAGTGGTTAATAGAGATAGGAGATTATTATTGATCTAATGTTGACACCCAATATTTTGATATGATTCTAAGAGGGATTACCTTATCAATTATCGAGAAGTTGTGGACTATTGTACCAAAAAGAAAAGAAAATTAGGTAACCTTCCGAGGAAAGTGTGTTAGTCACTAGTGTTTGGAGGATGATGATGTTCTCTTTTTTATTTATATCACGAAATGAGAAAATGATAAGACAAGAAAGTGTTGAAAAGAAAAAAAAAAACATCCATGTTGTAAATAGATAATTGCCTATGTTGGAGGTATTGTGAGCTTATATAAACCGCGATAATGATGTCAAGTAGATTTTATTGATTTATGATTTTATGGTTGTAATTCTCCTACTAGAATATTTTTTTAAAGTGTTTCATTAATTTTGAATGATTGTTGTTGAATTGCCACCAACCTTTGATGAGCCACTAATGACCAATGTCGTAAGGTGTTGGAATTGCTATTATCATATGATGATTCATTAGATGTTCATGATACATCATTAAATTTTTGAGGATCACGAAGAGATGCGATCTGTCACTATTTTTGATGACCTTATGTAGGTTATTGATACGTCATTCATGTATGACATATTGCCACGGATATCGGCTTGACATTTATGAGTCATGACTTGTTGTTGATAAGTAATAAAATGGCTAATTGTCTGGTTATTGTTGTTGAATGTCGACTTGTGTTCGATAAATCTTTACTATGGGCCATCACCAATTTGTGATTCAGCAATATGACATGTTATCACCTAAAGTGTCATGAAGAATACAAACTTGCATCACTTATTGTAAGTCATCATTGTTGATTCTCAATTTATTATTTGTGATTTGAAACACTATGAAGTCCATATTTAGATTTTAAGAATTATTGATGATTCGTAGATCACCATTCTCGATATTGAAATGATTATCAATTCATGACACATCACGATCAATTTTTTAACTCGATAAAGATAGTTCTTGATTTTAAGAACATTGTTGTCAATTATGACATCAATATAGAATTTTTTTTAGTATATGTTATCGGTTAGTATTAACTGACTATAGGTATATTGTTGGTCCTTATTTTCTTCGTCGCCACATGAGACTAGTCATTTTTGAATAGTGACTCGTGGTTGACTCTTTGTCGTATTTGTTCATCAAGTGTTACTCAGTATTGAGTACCATTGGACGAATCATTGTTGATATTCTATGTACCGCTTTGGTTAATTAGTTACTTGTCACAACTTTTCATGTAACACCAATTTATACAATTCGGATGGACTGGTTGAAGGCTCATTGAAAGATTAATCGGAGTTGCGCACCTCTGATAATCGATTGAGAGCTTAAACCGAGTCATCGATTTCAGTATCTAGGATATGTTGGTTAAAAGTTCGTAGAAAGAGCGATTGGAGTGGGACGCCTTCTGATCCTTGATCAAGAGCTCAAACCAACATTCCATCATTGGTTGCCGATCAGGATTGCTTATCCCCTAAAATAGATTAGTTTGATTGTTCTATGATGAGATCGTACGATTACATGGTGTTCTCATGTCTATCAGGTCGACTGAGATATTTGATTTACTTTCACATTCTAGAAGCATGTACATCAATCTTTAGATACTAAGTTGAGGTTTGGTATTAATTTCACCCTCAGATCAATGGTTAGAATGTGATGACCATCCAAATATTGGAGGAGATGTTGAGAGAGCGACGTAGACACTTTAGTGACAACTGAGACATTATATTACTCTTGGTAGAGTTGGCATGTAAATATGATTATCAGTCTATGGTTGTCTGATGGCGTATGAGATACTATATGGAAGGAGGCGTCACACACTGATACGTTGGGACATAGATGACATCTGGCTGCTGACTAAACTAGAACTAGATCAGGCGATAGTGGAGAATGTCGAGTTGATCAGGAAGAGAATTAAAGCTGCTCGGGATAGTCAGATGTTTTTTGTTGACAAGCATTGTCGTGAGAGAGTTAAAAATTAGTGAAAAGATGTTTTTCAAAATTTAACCTTAGAAAGATACCTTGCGTTTTGACAAGAAAGGAAAGTTGAATCCTTAATTCATTGGACCCTACGATGTACGAAAGGATTTCACTTATCATGAGAAGCCGGTCTCCTGTATGACACAACAAATACGTCAACTGCGATGACGATCGATTCCCAAGGTTCAGGTTCCTTGGAAAATCATATAGAGACAGAGAGGCTACATGGGAGTTTGAGGAGGATATGAGGAGTCATCCTCATATGTTCTGATCTTTGAGGTTATTATTAATTTCGAGCACGAAATTTTTAAAATGGATGTAGTATTGTAATAGCCGAGACCAACACAAAGCCCCAAGGGCAATTTGTTTGAAAATTTGATGAATTAATGAGGGCAAGTGGGTCTTTTCGCAGGGTAAGAAATAATATATAAATAATAAAATAAAAATATGATCGACCGTGGGATGCTTGACACGTGTCCTGGACAACATATAAAACTCACCCCTTCTCTCCCATCATATTGCTACAGTGCCGCCCCTCATCTCTCTCACTCATTTCTTCTCTCCACCGGACGTGACGACCAGGGCACACCGACCGGGAGTTATATTTCATTTATTACTCGGGATTCTAGTGTCGGACCTGAGGTGGTTGGGCCTCCATTGTGATTCACACGCGGTGAGTTGACTTATGAGTCATATGTGAGCTCGTGCTGATTTTTATAAATAAACACATATGTATGTGTAACTATCAAATTATTTGATTTGTAGTGCATAGTCGCATTTCTTGAGAGTTGGAGCTCATGGAATCCGCGGATGCTTAGTATCAGTCCACACCGTACACGGTGAGTTATAATTAGAAGTTTCTAATATAAAAGTGATAAGTCATAGTTAGAAGTTTCAATATGAAAGATAGTGCTTAGAATAGTGTAGTAGATTTAAATGTGATACGTAGTAAGGAGTTCTATAACATATTCATGTAGTCGTTATGTTAAGCATGAAAAGAATTAGATTTTAAAATGATCTTTTTGACAAGTTGGTAGGATTAGTATAGATTAATGTTAAATTGATAAAAGTAAGTAGAATAGGATACTTAGTCACATAATCACTCATTAGTCATAGTAAATAGATAATTATGGTCAACTCGGGTTATCAAATGAAAGTAGCAAGTAAATAGAAAAATATCATTTAGTTAGAATAAAATTGACAAGAGTATCATTTCACGTCGTAGAATCGGAAATGAGTTTAATGAAACATTTATGAAACTTATGTTAGGTTCTTGTTGTGATTGATTTGGACTCGGACGCGTTGGATTTTATTAGGAGGCCACGTGATATCGAGGTGAGTGGAATAATCACAATAATAGTAAGTATGCTCTAGTAGCAGTCTATAGTCTTACGCCGAGGTAAGACGCCTTTTCGGGATGGATTATTGCATCCATGTGTATGCTCTGCATCATATGAAATGAATGAGTGTGTGCCATGTTTTAAATTAATTATATCATGCTTAGATTCATGAAAATGTGGCACTTGTTCCTTTATGGACTTATCGATGGTTTTTATGATGTTTTCTCGGATTTTCGAGTTTTGCGGGATTTGATGATTCTCCCTAGATTAGTATCCTTTATGAGATGCTCCATTTATGAATTGCATGTGCATTCATACATATATGCCATGTCATGATAAAAACCGCCTCGTGGCGAGATTTTGCATAGCATCGGAGAATGATCAACTCCGAGTAGGTGCGGCAACTATTAAGTCCTGTTCATAGCGGCAACGATTAAATCCTTGGCATACTACTGCTTCCCCAGGTGGACGACGTCGATGAAGGTAAACTATTAAGTCCGCCTATGATTGGCAAGCCTCAGTCCGCACAACAACTCGCTTAGGATGCGTATTGGACATACGACCTTAGTGAGGATTCATTCCTTCCTTAGCCTACTTTCTTTTGTAGCTAAGAAGGACAAATATTTTACATGGCATTCATTGCATGGTTTTATCGTTGTTTTAACGTATTGCATTGTGGGCTTCGGTTTTATTGGTTTTCGATATTGTGTTCCCTCCACTCATTGAGCAATTTTATGCTCACCCCTCTCTCCCTATTTTGCAGGTGATATTATTAGCTCTACTATGTGATGAGCATGGGTTGGAAAATTATTTGAGTGAGGTTGAGATGGACTTCGTATAGTACATGTTATCACTTATCACTTACATACTTGAAATTGATGTGTAGGAAACTCTTGTGTAGTTCCTAAATTTATTATTTATTCTTCATTCGTATTAGCCATACGGATTTGAGTTTGATTTGCTATCCCTCTTGTGGATTTATGAGGACTTGTATTCCTCCCTTTGGACATTACTGATGAGACCACGTGCTCCTGTGCGCACAATTTTATTTTTGGGCAATTGTCCCTTATTTGATTTTATTTTGATTCCATATCAAATGTATATCAAATTGTATTCTTGGGCATTTTTGCCATTTATACATTTTACGTCGAGATGCTGCCGAAATTTTTGGAAATTTCGAAAGTTAGTTTGTTTCTTTTCTCATCATGTTTCAGCAATGTTCAATTATTTGAATTGAATTTGTGATATGTCTAACTAACCCCTCTCGTGATGGCTAAAGATCGACTATGTCGGGGTTGGTCGTCACATTGTGCACATCCTTCTTCTTCAACTGCTCTGGTCGCCCGTTGATTGCTCCTCAATCACTCGAACACACCACTTCTGGAGTTGAAGATTTGTCAAAGATCCTTCGGTCGCCCACTGCACCTTTGGTCGACCGACTTGACCTGTGCCACATCCTCTGGTACACCTTTTGTCGTCCGTTGATTCTCCCTGAATCCCTCGGGCGTCAACTGCTCCTACTTGTGGATACCTCGGGCGTCCACTCATTCCACATTGAGATCCTCGGACGTCCGCTCCTTCTTCTGTCAGTGCTTTGGCTGTCCGCTCTCTTCCAAAAGAGATCCTCGGACGTCCGCCAAAACTTCCTATGACAACCTTCGGACACCCACTCATTTCCACTGAAATCTTCGGATGTCCTTTCCTTCTCTTGACATTCACCGGGCGTCCACTGACACCTCGCCAAATTCCTTGGACGTCCATTCCTTCTCCAGTCAGATATCCTGGTCGACCGCTGATTTGTCTCTTCAACCCTCGGACGACCTCTAACTCCTCATATGTCGTCCGCCAATCCTGCGGTCGTCCAATCTTCTGTCTACATCAGCTCTGACAAACTCGTGGATGCCCACTTGTCTTCTCACCAAGACCCCGGACGACCTTTGTCTTCACCTGATGTCCATCGGTCGTTCGCACTTCATCTACAGTCGACCGATCTCCTGTTTGTCATCTGCTTTGGTTGTCCGCTGCTTCAACACAAGAGCCTTTGGAAGTCCACTCCAGCCTTGGCAATCTTCTTGCCGTCCACTATTTTCACCATGAGCCCTTTGGACGTCCATTGCCTTCAACCTCAGATCTTCAGTTGTCCTTTTTTTATCAACGAACGATCTCTTCTTTTCTTATCCAAGAGCCTTCTTCGACTAAGTCTTTTCACTAGGCGTCCACTTCTCCTTGGACCGCTCGTTCTCCATCCTTTTGTTGTATGTGTGAAACCGTCGGTCGCCCATTGCTCTTCATCGGGCGATCTCTCATGTTATGCCCTTTTCTTCGGTCGTCCTCTATGTATCTTTGATCGACCGCTCAGCCTTGACTCCTCTTCATAGACATTTGCCTTCAACATTGGTCTTCCACTCCATATCTTAGGGCGACCTCTCCACACATGAAGTTCTTCTGATATGTCTTTTATGTGCATAGGTCGTCCGTTCTTTTAACTTTGGTCGACCTATCATGCTCTGAACCTGATATCCTTTGTTTTAGAAATCAGCTCAACAAGTTCATTAGTCTAAACTAAGTTCTCTCACAAATTTGTGGTCATCGAGACAGTCTCGGGATCCTAGATTCAACAATCTTCCCCTTTTTGATGATTACAAATTTAGGAGCAGTGAACTTAGGGTTAGTTATAAACATAAGGCTTATACAGAAATTTAACTAACCAGACTTGCTCCCCTTCAATCTGATATCTCATTTTTCAGAAACCTCTCCCCCTCAGTTAATGCATATATTTCAGGATATATAAATTAATCATGCTCAGTAATATGTTTTTAACAATTTATACTTTGAAACATGCTTTATTCATAAAAGATAAATGCCATGAAGAGTTCACAAGCATGCTCAATTCATTTTTGAATATAGATCATACACATATCATTCAGAACAAACAAATATCAATGTGCACTTCATAAAAAAAATTTACACAGGACATTCAGATTAAGAGGTATTCATTACAAACATTCAGCTCCAGGAAGTTTTGGATACAATAAACATTTGCAATACAACTTTGTCAATCTAATTTTCCTGGTCCTTAATCTTCCTGATCCTTAGAACCTGTTGTTGACTCTGCAATGTCCTTAGTGGTCCTAGTTGTTTCTCCAAATAACTTGTTCACAGTTTCCTCCACCAGGACACTGAATTGTTCAGAAAATGAATCTACCTCATCTTCCATGTCTTCTCTCACAGTTGACGCTTGTTCCGCTACTTCAATGTTAGTCTCGCCGATTTCATCTGCTTGTGTGGAAGTCTCTCTTGATCAGCTGCTGCAGATTGAAGATCAATGTCTTTCCCACCAGCTTCTTCCACCTCAGCAGCAGTAGGTTCAGGAACATCCCTGTTTTCCTCTTTTAAAATGTGTTCAAGTGATTCCTCTACCTCTGCTGGTTGTTCTTGCTCACTCCTCTGACTACTTTCTTCCCCTTTGTGATTATCAAAAATGGGGTGTCCATCAGAGGGATGTGTAGCAGGCTCATATCCAGTTGCTCGCATAAAATTATCTGTGACTTTCCAACATAGACGAGCTTCATTGTATTGAACTTGAAGATCTATGCCCACTTCAGCATTTTCGAATTGTTCTTTTGCCACTTTTTGTATTAACTCAAGTGCTTAACTTAGTTGATTGGATATTGTGTTGAGCTGAGCTGACAGAGTGTCCACCTTGGTGCACATATATTCTAGTCCTCTCTACTTGGAGGCCATGCGAGATGATCTCTATGTAGTTGGGTAGATTTTGGGAGTGAATTTGTAGTTGTGGAAGGATCCTGATTCTCGGAGATTGGTGGTGCAGCTATGGAGAGATCCTGATATTTAGAGACAGATGGAGCTGCAGTGGAATGGGAAGTGTATTTTGTAATTCCTTTTCTGGTCAACGTCACTGCTGAGATCTTGTCACTCTTGGTAGGAGAAGAATCTCTTCATTATCATCAATTCTAAATTTAAGGACCTTGCTAAGCATGTGGGTGATGAGATTTTCATAATATAGACGAGCACCCTTGGTCCATTTGGAATGTACATTTTCCTTGGTTTTAATAAGTTTGTACATGAGAAGATTTTCTAAGGATATTCTAGGTGTTGCAGGATCAACAAGGTTTGCAAGCACAGCTAAGTCGAGGAGATTTACTCCTGTATAATGATCGGCCCTAGGAAGAATTATGTGAGTGATGATGTGGTGAACAACTTTCATGACAGGTGAGAGATACTTATGAAAGGATGCTTGAACAAAGGTATATGTTTGGCCTCCAGTCACAACTATTGCAGCCTGATTTTGGGTGTAGGTGGTGTGAGGCCAATGCATTGGAGCAAGTTTGATATGAGGAAAGCTCGGAGTGCCAAGAATTTTATTTAGTTTGGATTCAGTTATGGAGAGGTGTTCGCCGCGTAGATAGAATTTGACTTCTTCATATGTTTCATCATAACTGAGGTTGACATAGAAATGTTTGACTAGATTTGGGTAGACTGATTGATCAAGATTGAGAAATTTGGTCCATTCACAATCTTCGAATGTCTCTTTAAGATCAGAAAGTTAAATGCTTTCCCAGTCAATGGAGTGAAATGGCTCGACTAATCGTTGTTCATTATAAAAGATTGTGAATTGACTATGAGCTTTCTCACTAATACACCACCGTGAAATAAAAATGGGTTCAGTCGAGGTAGGATTGTCTGTGTTTGGTATCTCATTAAGAGGAGCTTCAACAACCTCAGTTGGTTCTTGTGGTTTGCACGATGATGATTCACCTACTTGGTTTGCTATTTGGGATGTTTTTACTAATCTACATCTCTTAGTGATTTGCTCCTTAGGAGACATGACTCTGATGGACAGATAAGAGTACGTGAATCTAGGGTAGCACGAAGAGGATAGTGAAGAGAGGATGAAAAGATTTGATTCTCTAAAAAAATATTCACAATAAGATTATATTCCATTAGAGTCGTGGAACGTTGATAAATCCTAGTAGAAATGCCTAAAACGAAATTTTGTGATTTGAAGTTTGAGTTTTAGGTTTACCTAGATGTTCGAAATTGTGTTTGAATATATTTTGGAGATCCTTTAATCCCTTGGAGCTTCAGAGGATTTGAACACAGACTAGGAGGGAAGATGATGAAGAACGCAGAAAATTTGAGCGGTCGTCCTCTTGAATAGTTGTCAAGCATTGTGACGATTGAGTATGCCCCACACTATATATGTATAAAGTGTTCGCGGCATTGGTCGCCTGAAATAAATGATGGGTCTACAGAAGTAAGGGAGTTGGTTGAGTTATGATCTTAGTGGTCGTCGTATGATTCAATGGATGACCTTGATTGTACTAATGTTGGATCATAATCTTATTTCGGTCGTCCAAAGTCTAATACGGACGTTCAAGTTCTTCCAATGGGCGCCCATTGATCATTGGGCATTCACTATTTAAAAAATTTCATCTTATGATTTACCACGGACGCCCGAAGATTCTTAGTGGGCGCCCACTGATCGAGATCACTAGATATCAACAATTCTGTACTTCGAACGTCTGACTTGTATAATGGACGTCCAAGGTTATCTGACCCTTAAGAGTCATAACTATCTCATCTCTTCCTATTTCTATCTCTTCATATCTCGACTTAGGATAGGTATCTAGAAAAAAAAAGGTTTTGTTATGTATGTGTTGTGCAACACATTTAGTTTACAACTTTATGAATCTGTGATACTCACATAAGTAAGTCACCAACAAGTCAAGCTATTTTTCTGAAATCCTAAGTCCATCATTTCAAATCTCTTTTAAATCATAAACCTATCTTCTCCCGGGGGGGTCTTTCATTTAAGTTGGGACCATGAGGTTTTGCTTATACTCATTAGTATCTGATCTAGAGACGATCAAGTATGAAATTTTAATTATCTCTTCATATAGTCTCTAGTCTGCACTCCCCCTTTTCTTATCATCATAACATTTTCAAGCATAAAAGTTTTGAAATCTTTTCATATCTAAAAGTTTGTGGATTCACTGATAATGTTATCCACATGAGTATGCACGATTAAAGTGATATTCCCAAGATGTTCCTAATAGGAGAATTTTACTTTTCCTTTTTAGAGTTCTTTTCAGAAAATAATTAGCAGAGCTTTAGCAGCTTGCTTAGGAGACTAAAGTACATGATCTGAGTACTTAAGCTCATAATTCATTTTGGCAGTCTTACTGATTCTGATTTTTTCTAGATTAATAATCTCTCTTCTTAGAGGTTAGCTCAACTCGGTTCCGATAGCTCTAATGCTCTTCTCATATGAGCTTAATTCCCTTTGATTGAGCACTGAAGTTTATTTGAGAATCCTAGAAAGGGATGTATCATTTTCTCTTTTCATCAGAATTTTCTTAATTTGTTTTTTATTGTCAGGCCAACCTCGTTTCACTCAGTAGCTTTTATACTATAAGGTATCTGATCTTCTACCATAGATCATTCTAAAATAGTCTCCTTCTACAGAGATTTAATCGACACTTGTTCTGAATCATATCATAAATGTTTGACAATTTCTGTCCAAATATTTGGTTAGTTTGTCCTAACTAAGCGGGGTCCTGATTGTTTTACTTAAGATCTAATCTTCCTCTCAGTTACTCCATTTTCCTATGGAGTTTTTGTTGTTGAAAGATAGATAGAGAATTCCAATCCGAGCAGAATTCTTCAAACCTTAAGGTTTTCAAAATCATTTTCATGATCATTTCAGATCTTGGATATTTTCAGGTTCAACTCAAAACAAATTATATTTGTAGGAATAATCAACATACTAATGATCTCACTAATCTATGTATGTGTTGATGGTTCAAGCATTCTAATTTCCTATGTCATGTTTCCAAATTTATCATGCATACCATTTAAGCATTTGAGATTAGGCAAAATATAAAATCAGAAACATATTCACATCATGATGCCTTAATCCCATATGCAAAAAATTTTCATTTAAATCACATGATAAGCATTTGTTCTGTTTAAATCTAGCAATGTAGTTTCTGTCATATATTTAGCTGATATTCAATGAGTTCTATTTTTTTAGTTTTCTATCAGCCTTACATTTCTTATAACTACATTGCAGGTTCTCAGAGTTACCTTTACCAAGAACTTTCTCTTAGTCATTTTCCCTCAAGATTTGCTTTGCCACCTAGTGTCCTTGTTCTGCTCAAGATGTTCCCTTCATCTCTAATCATTAGTCTTGAGCAATCTCTGTTCAGGCATCATTTCGTTGAAATCAGTGGGTACCCTACAAAAACAGCACACAGTTTTGTATTTGGTCCCAAGGTGCTTTGGGTCCAGGGGTGTTAGTGCTAAGAGTTCCTTTAAGAACCCAAATTTGTCTAACTTTGGGAAATACATGTCTTCTAGTTCTACAGTTAAAACTATAGTATCCTAGTATGTTACATCAATAGCATGTAACTTTCTTAGTATATATTTTTTCTGTTTTCTCTAACCTATGCATTTTTGAAAGTGTACAAATTTCTAATTTTGACATAATTGTTGCTTACATTAATAGGAGTCATATAAGAGTAAGAATGCACATATTCATTTTTACCAGCATGTATGTAAGCAGGTTTAGTTTTTCTTTGATACATGAATGCATGGTTCTTTTGTTTTGTCTTAATTTCAGAATTTCTATTTCTAACAACCACACTTTCTTTTGATGGCAGTTTAGTATTCTTTTCTTCAATGGCAGAGTTAGAGTTTTCAGCGGTTTTGACTTCATTCAAACATGTGGAGGTGCTAGGTGAGTTTGGGTCAAAACAATATGAGACTTTTATGAATTTTGCGTCTCTGATACATTATTACTGCAGGAGTCGAAACATAATCCTTTCTTATTTAAAGGACTTTTATATTGAGACAGCATAACATCTAGCATTTTTTCTCCATAAGAAAATGTTTCAAAACTATTTTTAATATCAGTCATTTCTGACTTTGGAGAGTTTATAGTTTCAGTATGTTTTTCTAGGTCAACATTTTTCACAACTATTTGACAGTTTAGATCAGAAATTTGTTTTTTCAGAATTATCTGTCTTCTATTAATTTAGTGTTCTCTTGAATCAGATTATCATTTTTTCTTTTCAGGATGGAATATTTTCTAATCATAAGATTAAATTCTTTGTGCATATCGAACATGATATTCTCTTCACATTCATTATTAATGCTAGTGTTGTCATTTGAGTGAGAAGAAGATACCTCATCATCTGCCATAAGGCATACCAGTGCTTCTTCCTCCTCTGAAGCTTTTCCTTCAGCTTCACTGTCCTCACTACTCGAATCATCCCAAGTGACCTTGAGTGCCTTCTTCTTTTTATAATTTGGGAAGCTTTTCTCTTTTCCCTTTCTGTTCAAAGTTGGGCATTCACTTCTAAAGTGTCCAGGTGTATTGCATTCATAACATTTGTTCTTTGACTTGTCAATTGTCCTTCTCTTCTGTAATTTTCTCTTCTTCTGAGAGATCTTTATGAATTTGCTGAACCTTTTTGCATACAAGGACAACTTCTCCTCATTAAAATATGTGTCACTCTCATCAGACTCTTCATCTTCATCATCACTCTCAGTTCTCCTTGCCTTCAAGGCTAGAGCCTTCCTTCTTGAACTGGCCTCCTCTCTTTCTTCCTCAAGGGTCATCTCATAGGTTAGCAAGGATCCTATGAGATCATCGAATTCCAACTTATTCAAGTTATATTGTCCCTCAACCACAGTTCTCTTCATGTGCTATTTTGTCGTCAAGGACCTGAGGAACTTTTTCACTTTTTGTTCATTAGAACTTGGATCGCCCAAGGCGGCTAACTCATTCACAATATCATTAAAATGAATAAGCATGCTATTAACAGATTTATCAGATTTCATTTTAAAAGAATCATATTGATGATTTAAAATATTTAGCTTAGACTCTTAACCTTTTATGTTCCTTCATGTGTAATTACAAGTTTTTTTTCATATTTCATGAGCACTAGCACATGTAGATATTCTATTAAATTCAGTTTGGTCTAGTGCACAGTAGAAAACATTTCTGGCCTTCCAATCTAGTTTAACTAAACTTTTTGTGCCAGAGTCTAGTTCATTATTAGAAAGAGGAATATATACACCATTTACTAATTTAGTAGGCATATTAAAACCATTTTCAATGACATCCCAAATGTCACTGTCCATAGAATACACATAAGCTTGCAATCTAATCTTCCAATAAGAGAAGTTAGATGCATTAAACAGATGTGGTCTAAAAGTAGACTGTCCCTCGCCTAGGGTAAAACTAGTTGATGCCATTTACACTCTAGATGGTTAGATCTATATGTGATTTGTATGTCGTTACAAATTTGTGAGTGACCTACGCTCTGATACCAATTGAAGGATCTGGATGGCACCAAGAGGGGGTGAATTGGTGTATTAAAACTTTTTCTTCTTTTACTCTTGTTAGATTCGATTAGTTATATTAGCGGAAGCATACACATGCAAATATAACATGTAGAAGAGGAAGAGAACAGATAGCACAAACACGCAAACACAGAGGTTTGTTGACGAGGTTCGACCGAACTCCTGGCCTACGTCCCCGCTCCAGTCTTCTCAAACTCGAGACCTCCGGAGATCACTGAACTCCTTCTTCAAGGGTGAAGGCTCCCTTACAACTTCTCCTTTCTTTTCTAGAGGACAAGGAGACAACCTTTTATAGTTCGCTTACGAACTCACAATCCCTTCTATCCTGGATTCTTCACTCGAATCGTAGNTCCGCCAAAACTTCCTCTGACAACCTTCGGACGCTCGATCATTTCCACTGAAATCTTCGGACATCCTTTCCTTCTACTGACATTCTCCGAACGTCCACTGACACCTCGCCAGATTCCTTGGACATCTATTCCTCCTCCTGTCAGATATCCTGGTCGACCGCTGCTTTGTCTCTTGAGCCCTCGGACGACCTCTGACTCCTCATCGATCGTCCGCCAATCCTGCGGTCGTCCGATCTTCTGTCTCCATCAGCTCTGACAAACTCCTGGACGCCCACTTGTCTTCTCACCAAGACCCTGGATGACCTTTGTCTTCACCTGATGTCCATCGATCGTCCGCACTTCATCTACGATCGACCGATCTCCTATTTGTCATCTTCTTTGGTTGTCCGCTGCTTCAACACAAGAGCCATCGGACATCCACTCCAGCCTTGGCAATCTTCTGGTCATCCACTGTCTTCACCCTGAGCCCTTTGGACGTCCATTGCCTTCAACCTCATATCTTCGGTCGGCCTTTCTTTATCAACGGACGACCTCTTCTCTGCTTAGCCAAGAGCCTTCTTCGAATAAGTCTTTTCACTGGGCGTCCACTTCTCCTTTGACCGCCCGTTCTCCATCCTTTTGTCGTATGTGTGAAACCGTCGGTCGCCCATTGTTCTTCATCGGGCAACCTCTCCTGTTAAGCCCTTTTCTTCGTTCGTCCTCTCTGTATCTTTGATCGACCGCTCATCCTTGGCTCCTCTTCACAGACATTTGCCTTCAACATTGGTCGACCATTACATATACTTAGGGCAACCTCTGCACACATGAAGTTCTTCTGATATGTCTTTTATGTGCATAGGTCGTCCGTTCTTTTAACTTCGGTCGACCTATCATGCTCTGAACCTGAATATCCTGTGTTTCAGAAATCAGCTCAACAAGTTCATTAGTCCAAACTAAGTTCCCTCACAAATTTGTGATCATTAAACCAATCTCGGGATCCTAGATTCAACAAGAACTATACAATATTTTAATGTGTGTTTCCTATGCTTTTCTCTCAAATTGAACCTACAAAGATAGAAAAGGCTCTTAGTGATGTAGAATGGGTAAAAGAAATGTTGAAAGATTTGAACTATTTTAAGAGAAATAGAGTGTGGACCTTAGTTAAAAGGTCTAATAATCAACCAATGGTAGGAACCAAATGAGTATTTAGGAACAAGACCGTTGAAGATGGTGTCATTATTAGAAGCAAGCCTATGTTAGTGGCTCAAGGTTATATCAATTAGAAAGAATAAATTGTGAATAACCTATGTCCCTATAGTTAGAAAGGAAGCCCCAATAATCCTGCTTGCCTATGCATGTTTTAAAGTGTTCAAGTTGTTTCAACTAAACATCAAGTCAATATTTCTGAATAGGCATAAAAGAAAATGCCTGTATAACACAATCATTGTATTTTGAGGTTCCACATTATCCTAACCATGTGTTTAAGTTATCCAAAGCATTCTATGTGTTGAAACAAGCTCTTAGAGCTTTTAATTTCATTGTTTCGAGCATATGAAGAGATTGATCTTCGAAAAAGTCACAATATCTTATGCTACAATCTGAATTACTCGTTTGAGATTTTAGATTCTATGCTCTGTTATGCTATATTTGATTAAGCAACTTACAACATAAGTTCTATTTCGTTCATGCATCTTAGATTAGAAATAATGATGGGTGGATTTTCTTGAAATTTAGGATAAGTGATTGCACTTATTTAGAAAATCACAATTTAGGCGAACTTAGTTCATCATTAGAATAATTTATGCGTAGTTTAATCCAATCTAATTTAGTGGTAAAATAAAATCCCTTATCTTTTCAACGCGATCTTATTTGTCATCTAACAACTTTATCTTTTCTTGTCTTCTTTTATCTTTTCATTTCCCTTTTACTTGAAATAAAATTGAATTTGAATTCAACTTGCATTTTTCTCTATCACCTTGGATTTTAATAAGTTAATTACAATAATCCTCATGGGAACAACAATATTTTTCCCATCTCATATACTACTTGTGCGATTAGTATGCTTATTGACTTTTCTGTTAACGCTAGATTCTACACATCACTTGTGCTCAAAAATATTTTTTTAAGTTACCTTTTTCCCAAAAATGGTTGGAAACATTATGAACTGGACACTTGTGATGCATTTTTTTTCTGGAAATGGTACATTTTGTAAGTAAGTTTTTCATCCCTTTCTAGTTTAGAACGATCTTACTATACTTTGTCAATGTTTGATGCACCATTGGATTTTCCCTTTGAACAACCTATGACTAATATGACAATGGATCCTACAACAAAAGCTTCAAAGCATGTACATGATGCAACCTCATATGTAGATGCACCTCCTCAAGAGAATGATGACTCTAGCTAATTTGGATAAGGTTAGTCACATAGAGTAATTCACTAAATAGTCCATAAAATGTCTGATTGTGACAGAAAGACACTAGTGAGAATTCAAGAATATTAATACAATACAGTATCTATTATGAAAATCCTTTGTCCAATTCCGAATGTCAATTCCATTTCTTCAAGTATAATTCATCCTCTTAGTCGTTATATTGCACAAGGCTTTTTTTACCAAGTTAGATGATGATATAGAACCTCAAAATTATTCCATTATTGTTAACAATACACATTGGAGGAAAACAGTGGCTCATGAGATCAAAGCTTGAAAACCAAGACTCTTGGAGTATGTTGATTTGTCGTCTCGTAAGCATCCACTGGATGCAATTGGGTCTAAAGATCAAACATAAGATAGATGGGAGTGTGTAAAACTACAAAGCTCGGCTAGCCGTGAAGGTCTACACTCAAGTTGAAGGTCTTGAATTTCATGAAAGTTTTGTCCTTGTTAATTGCTTGTTGCTTTCTTTCCGTAACTCATTCTAGGGAGATTTATCATTTAAACGTGAATAACTCATTCTTGCATTGAGATATTGAAGAGGAGGTTTCCACGAAAATTTCTCCTAGTTTATTTTATATCTCACTCTCAACAAGCTTGCAGGTTGAATAACTTTTTTATGGTCTTTGTTAAGCTTCTCGTCAATAATTTGTGAGGCTTACTCAATCACTGATTTCATATGTTCTCATTCAATATGAGGCTCATCACTCATTGTCCATTTATTTCTAAGAGACTTCTTATTTATGTTGATGATATTCTTCTCAGTTGCTCATTCAGAGTGTTGGTTTAAAAAACTATCTTGCATCTTGTTTCAGAATCAAAGATCTTGACCCTTTGAAATATTTTTCATGAATTGGGGTTGCATCTTGTCAATTTGGCTTTTTTTCACGCAACAAAAATATGTCTTGGATATACGAGGAATGTGGTATGGCTGGTGCCAAATCTTCTTCTTTCCTATGGAGCAACACCATCATTTATCTTTGGGGACAATGAGCATTTAGTGCACTTTTAGTATAGTGCGTGTAGCACACAAGAAAGTAACGACACTTTTTGTACAAGTATGCTACATATTCCTTTTTCCCTTTATCTTTTAATAAAGGTGTCCTTTTTTATGATCATGGTCATTATCACCAACTCGTTAGACAATTTATCTATCTCATGATGACACACACACACACATTTTTCATGAAATTCATATCTTATCTCAATTTATAAAGGATCCATAAGTTCCACACTGTGACGTGCTTTGCACGTCCTTCATTACTTCAACTAGAGTCTTGATCAAGGAATTATTTTGCAAAAGCTTTCATCCTTGCATTTGGTGGTTATTCAGATTTGAAGTGCGCTAGCATCCGACTATTATCATTGTATTACAGGGTATTATATTACTCTTGGTGGTTGTTCTATTTTAGGCGAAGCAAGAAATAAGACACGATATTTTACTCTATGACTGAGGCTGAATATTGGTAATGAATACTTCTAAACTTTTATGATTAAGAACATTACTTCTCTCCTTTGACATATTTGGCTATAGCCATTGCATTTATTTTTCGTTAATTAAGTCACATGTCAGTGTGCAAGAAATAATAAAATTAATTATCACTTCATTCATCATCATTTGAAGCTTTGCCACATTCTTATTGCTTATGTTTTCTGTCTTCATCAATTGGATAATATCTTTATTAAAACTTTATAATGCAATCAATTTTGTGTATTTCTTCGTGAGTTGGATGTGATATCAAAATTGTTGAATTTTAGTAGAATCATTTTTTGGCCCATTATGTTGTATAGTTAGAAAGTTTGTAACATACTATCAATATCAATATTCTTTTCTTATCATCTAAAGGCATATAAATATTTTTTTTTTCAACTCATTAAGGAAGCTTTTACTGTATTATTTCTTAACATTACCTGATAATATACATTACCTGACATAAAGATTATCACCTATTAAATTATCAGTAATGTGCATTACCTTGTTTACTCTATATAAGTAATCCAGATGGTAATTTAGATTATCATATTTACTTATATAAGTGATAACTAAATGATGTATAGATCGAAATATCCTTTATAAATATTATTAAATTAAAAATTATGTGTTATTGAATTAAAATTTGTCATCTTAAATTATAAACCCACAAATTAATGTATTTAAGTACTTGATGCCTTTCAAATTAAAATAATAAAAAAAATATTCTTTATAATTAATAATAATAATTATAAAAATATTAGTCTAATTAATTATAGATAATAATTAGTGCTATATTTTAATTCATAATATGATCATAATAATATAATATTATTTAAATAATATTTATTATAATCATTAATTTATAATAATAATAATATTATTATTATTATCATTTGCGTTATTATTGTTATTATTATATGATGATTTATTTATTATATTATATTTTATTTATGATAAATTTAAAAGAACGAATATGATAACTAATATAAATAAAATTTTTAATTAAGTGATAATATGAATAGATATCCCTTTTAATTAATATAAATTATTGTTTTATAAATATATTTCTAGACAATTCAGATAATATATGAATTAAAATAAGTAAAATAATATATCGGACTCAGATAATTTTAAGTTTAAATTATTAATAATCTATAAAAATTATCGAAAGAAAAATACTCTTAAAATTTTGCGGCGAACTTTACTCTTGGACACTAAGTTAAATAATTATTTTTTTCAAAATAGTTATTATATAAAATAAAAAGTCGTGTATACTCATGTAAATCTATGTAACGTCGTATAAACTTTGTAACTAGAATCTAAATATTTATGCCATATAAAATTTTATAGTAATTTAATTTATTTTGCTCTTAAATTCTAAATCTTTTATAAGATTTTGAATTTATGAGTATATATATATATATATATATATATGTACTTATCGAAATTAGATATTGGAGGTGAGTGAGTATATATATATACTTATCGAAATTAGATTATATTGGAGGCGAGTGAACTCACTCATACTAATTATAGCGAGGCCTCCGGTCGAAATCAATTATTATGATTTTTATAATGCACGTGTGATAAACCTTGATCGAGTAAATTGCAAGTTGAAGATGAAATTTTCCTCTAATTCATACTCGTTAAAAGATTTTTCTAATGATCTCTTCTTTTACTTTCAATTCGTTTATTTTTTTATCAGGCATTATTTTCCAGACTGATGTAATCGAAAATTATTTTCCCGACTGAATCAAGAAGACGAGAAGGTAAAACAAAAGCTTTTATTCTCGCTCGCAGAAGCTTGCAAACATGAATCCTCACACCCATCTAAAGGTAGTGATCGATGCACTTCCACGACATACCTCACTACTACTACTACGTACTAGTGCGATAGATGGCCGCTTAATTAACACACTTCCGTTAAGAAATTACTCCTTGGTGCAAGGACTGCCGCAGTACCCTTGAAACGTGTCTTCGCACACAAACTTTGGTGGCCAAATCTTAATCGGCAACTCAACGCACTTTTGACAGCTCTCATGGCACTTGTAGTTCTTCTTGTCCATGCACTGGCAAATGGGTGGCATCGACCTTGTGCACTTGCATGTGTCGCAGCACGGCGGCTTACCTCCAACAGCTTCCAGACCACCTACATATGATATATCAAATTCGACGAACAAAGAAGAAAGAAGAAGGGTAAAATCAAATGCTTTCAACCTTCGTTAATTAATCAGTACCTTGGCTTGGAAGGAGGATTTCAGCCGTCTCCTGTTCAGCAGCGGTGACGTCCGCCAGAAGTGCCAATGACACAACGGCCATGGCCAGGAGCACTACGTTTCTCCTCATCATGACGGCAAATGCAAGTAGAGACCCCTGAAACAGTGAAACCTACCTATTTAGCTTTCGAAGCTTTGGATATGTTGGAGCACCACGATCGCCGGTCTATAAATAGAACAGGTAGCTTATCCTCTCATGCATCGATCTGAGATAATATTTAATCCATCACGTTAGCGGCCAAAGTTTATGTCGGGAGAATCCGCATTTCTTATCCACGAGGCTCAAGAGACGAGAGAGAGAGAGGTCGTGATGCACGTGTGTAGATGGGATCGAGTAAATATGCCATGTGGGGAGCGCGCATCTAGAGTTGACAACACGTGGTAGTCAAAGCACTCGCTTTCCGAGTTGTGGCGCAACCCATGAATATTTATGTTAACTCAATGAACAAAATCATGACTCCGAAATAGTTACCAAATTAGTGCATCTCATATATGAGAAATGGACCTACAAAATAATGTCACCGCGATAAATAATATTATAAATGTATGATAATAATAAACTAAAATATTATTAAGGTAAGTATAAATCAGTGCAAAGAAAGATGAAATTTTATTACACACCTCATATCACGCAATATAAATATAATTTAATTTTTTTAATAGATAAAAGTATCTATGACTTAAGCTCTTTTAGCATGATTTTATTTTAATCTATCCTACATCATATATTTTTAGTTTATATGATAATAATTTAAATATTCACTTTCAATTTTAAACTTCATTTATTCTTGTCACAATATTTCAAGCCTTGACATAATCGATCTTTTTAAATTTATCTTATCTCAAATATATTTTAATAAAAATTATTATTCTAATTAAAAATTATTTTATAATCTATTATTTAGATTGAATCATTATTTTTCTTTTTTAATATGATACTCATTTTCAGATCCCACAAACTCTCATTGTCTATATACTTGCTCACAGATTTATCCACTCTTAAAAACACTCCTTTGAAATTTTATCGATCTTCCTGATTAGTACTACATTATTTTCACCTCCCTAATTTAGAACATGTTACGTATATTTTGCCTAGTACCAACTCTCTCTTCCTTCTACCAATATAACATTCACAAAATATGAAAACCGACTCAACATTACACAAAAGTTTTAACTTTCTTAAACCTATATTCACGCTTAGGTTATCTTCTCTCAAGATAAAGATTTCACTATATATATCATTTGCTTTGTAAAGAAAATGTCTAATGATGTACACCTAACATCTCCTATGATCTAGATTGGACAATTGAATACTTGCGAAGAAGACAAGTAGTTTGATAGTGAACATAAAAATCTCAAGTAAGGTACATAAAGATCAATCTTCAAATTTTTTTGAGTAATTACTTTTAAATTATCTAAGAGTATTTTTGGATTATGAATTTTGATGTGTATGTTAGTTAAGTTAAGCTCATATGTCAAACATCATGTTTGGATATATTTTTTTTTTAAAAAATAAGTAGGATGAAATGGTGATTTGAAGCCCATCAAATAAGTTAAATTTCAACCTACCAATTTAGTGTTATTTGATGAAATCAAAATTTTATACTCATTTTATCTTTTTTTTCTTTCTAATCTTATTAAACATAGAGGATAAAATAAACTTTTAAATCAATTAACCTTTTTTAAATTTCACGATTTAATTATTTTACTAAACGACATATAGTTTGATTTAACTCATCATTCTCATCTAATTCTTATCCAAATATGATCTTACTAATAAACAATTACTCTACTTCACCACCACTTACTTCACTTCCTTGCCTTATCCCTTCATTACTATTTACTCAGACAAAACCTAAAGTAAAGTAGCCATTGCATATTGTGTAGACGTTATCCTATTAAACATTTGAATAGTCAACTAGATATTAGACAATAATATCAATCCATAAGTGGACATTATCTTACACAACTACTACCTCCTTGATTTGAATTATGAAAAGGGTTGCCAAGTAACAAGTATGACTATCTAATCTTTATAAATGTATGATGCCCTTCCCAATATATATGTCAGTCCACTTCATCATACTTACACATACACATGTATGCATTATTAATAACTATTTCACGTCTTCTGTCCACCACATCGTGCAAGATTATCAGTAACAAAGTGTTGATCTATCTACTTTTCATAAATTATGCTCTCCTTAATATATATTGCACTTTGTTTATCCACCTCATCGCACTTACACACACTATAAGAAAAGATTAATTTTTCAATGAAAAGTTGGCGACAAAATATACCGTTGCTAATCCGTCAATAATAGCCTAACAAACTAAATTTATGAGAGTATAAAACTTAAACAAAAAAAGGAGAGAGAGTCAAGGGATGGAAGTTATGCCAACACCTTCAACTCCCCCTCATGTACACCTCTTCCTCTTTTCATTCCTCATGTTCCCTCTTTCTCGCTCTCTCATGAGATCAAGAAAAGGTAAGGAAACATCCCTTTTTCCTAAGGCATCTCTTCGTCCTTGATCTGACGCACGTGTATATCAAGAGATGATGAATGATTACGACAAAGCACATGATGATACCGAGGAGAAGGATCATCTAAAGGGCATAAAAAAGGAGAAAAACATTACGAAGGTATGTTTTTTGGAGATCTCTCATTTATATGCAAATTTGTTAATAGATGAATGCATGTATAAGATTTTCGATGAATCGTTGTCATTGGATTCATTATGCGATGCTGCTACATTAGACTTATTAGAATTGGATCCTTTCGAATATGTAATCATGATTAGGTTATTAATGATTTCCTTTTATGATGTTTTTCTCAGTCTGTTGAGTTTGGGATGTACTAGACCAGTGCTAGCTTGCCAAGCACACATTACTGCCTTTTTTGCAACAACGCTAGGCCTACCAAGCCAGGCATGGCATTAGCGCTAGGTCTGCTAGCTGCTCGCACTACCACATAGCAACGCTTGGCACCATAAGGCGCTCATGTCATAGGCAGTAGCGCTTGGCGCATCAGCTAGCCTTGTTGTTGGCAACAATGCTGGCGCCAGCACAAGCACGACAACACCTGGCGCGTGCCCACATTAGCGGGTGTTGCGCTCGTTAGGTGTAGCGTCTAAGAATTGGAAAGTTATAAATTGAGCTTCTATTTTGGGCTGATACATCATGTTTTATCTGTTATGTAATGTGACTATTATGATAATGTATATGATGCTAAAACTATTAGGCTTTTGCTCAATGGTATTATATTAATAAAGGATTAGGATTGTTGAGCTATATTATGTGGTTATGTCCATCTTACTATAGAACTTTATATTTGTTTATGTTATACCGTATAGACCTAATGTCATGTACCAACCTTATGTGTATGAGATATAATTTATTTAATGAAATACAAGAAAGTTTAATGATAAGGTTGACATTGTGTGTTGATTGTCTGGACTGATGTGATCAATGATATTATGAATTATGTTTGGGACTTATAACATAGCTGCAACAAAATTCTATAGTTTTTATTGTTTGGATTTCTCCCAATCATGCAACGAAAAGAATTCACGTGCATCCTTTCTCTGAGAGAAACTATCGTAGTGTGTGCACCAACTACCAATCTATCGCAATCTTGAGCTTGGGCAAACATAAAGATGAGCGCTCTTACGCAAAGTCACCCAAAGTCATTAATTTTAATGACGAACAATAACAAAGAGGCAAACACTAATAATGATGACAATGATGATGTAAATTGAATAAGATGAAGCATGCAAATGTACAATTATGAAAGTAAAGTTATATGATGAGTAAGCAAGAATAAAGATGATATGAAAAGTAAGAAAAACATGATATGTGACATCAATTATGACTTATATGATTTCTACTGATGATGTATTTTTATGTCTATATTCTTATGTGTATGCATGATTCATGCTATTATGATTTTCACATCGATATGTTAATTATGACTTATATACTGAATTTTCATGATCTCACCAGAGAATTGCCTACCTTGTATTTGATACTGCAGATAACTAATGACAGGATAAATGACGATGGATGCCATGGGTGGTAGCAGCTTGTGATGATATTACTACACATGGCGTTGCTAGTTTATTTTTGGTCTCTTCTTAAGAATCTATGAAGTTGTAATAAAGATTTTCTATCTTTAGTGAACTTCTATCAGTTGTTTTGAGATTAGATTTTGGCTTTATTTTAAAGACTTCTAATTTTAATAATAGTGCATGTTTTCCCTTTTACTATTTTATGTTCAAGTGATTTGAATCAAATAGCTAGCCAAAATTTATATCCAATCAGAATATGTAAATAGTCATGTGTGATAATTTTCAAAAGGGCATTTGGAAATGGTTTTGTAATATATTTTTAGGGGTGTTACAAATAGGTGTTAGATCCTAAACATAGGACTCTTTTGATGTCCTATATTGTGTAAAAGAGTCCATGTGCAAAGCATCGGAAGCAACTGCCACACCATCCAATATAGGATAAAGTAAGGTTATATGTTTTTCATGAATTAAAATGTTTATTAAGTGATTTATTATGCATGACGATGTAGGTGCCTCCGCAGCATGCATCGGCTCCACGAGGTCAAGGTCGTGATCAAGGTCCATAAATCATTCTAGATGTGGACCAGGATGTGGGCCAAGAGGCCCAAGGTAGTAAGGTAGTCGGTAGTCCATCATTGCAGCCGTCATCATTCAATGATGTATAACCACGTCAAGAAGCTACCAAGGATACAATCCAGACATTCTTGAAGCTGCATCCACCACAATTTGATGGCATTGATGATTTCTACAAGGCAGACTGGTGAATCGACTCGATGGAGCACACTTTCATATTGATGTAGTGCTTACAGGTCAAGAAAGTTTTATATGCAATGTCATTTTCTCATTGAGACTGTAGTGGAAGTTGATGCAGGCTACAAAGTTTGTCAACCAAGAAGACATCTCATGGGCCAGTTTTAATTATTTCCTTTTATGATGTTTTCCTCAATCTGTTGAGTTTGGGATTACTAGACCAGTGCTAGCTTGCCAAGCACACACTACTGTCTTTTTTGCAACAAAGCTAGGCCTAACATTAGCGCTAGGCCTGCTAGCTGCTCGCACTACCACCTAGCAATGCTTTGCACCATAAGGTGATCATGTCATAGGCAGCAGCGCTTGGTGCATCAGCTGGACTTGTTGTTGGCAGCAATGCGTGGCCACAACAAAAGCACGCCAACACCTGGCGCGTCCTCGCATTGGCGGGTGTTGTGCTCCTTAGTTGTAGCGTCTAAGAATTGGAAAGTTATAAATTTTGTTTTTATTTTGGGCTGATACATCATGTTTTATCTTTTATATAATGTGACTATTATTATAATGTATATGATGCTAAAACTATTAGGCTTTTGATCAATGGTATTATATGAATAATGGATTAGGATTGTTGAGTTATATTATGTGGTTATGTCCATCTTACTATAGAACTTTATATTTGTTTATGCTATACCGTATAGACCTAATGTCATGTACCAACCTTATGTGTATGAGATATAATTTATTTAATGAAATACAAGAAGATTAATTATAAGGTTGACATTGTGTGCTGATTGCCTGGAGTGATGTGATCAATGATATTATGAATTATGTTTGGGACTTATAACATAGCTACAACAAAACTCTATAGTTTCCGTTGTATGGACTTCTCCCCATCATGCAACGAAAAGAATTCACGTGCATCCTTTCTCTGAGAGGAACACTCATAGTGTGTGCACCAACTACCGATCTATCACAATCTTGAGCTTGGGCAAATATAAAGATGAGCGCTCCTATGCAAAGTCACCCAAAGTCATTAAATATAATGACGAACAATAACAAAGAGGCAAACACTAATGATGATGATGAGGTAAATTGAATAAGATGAAGCATGGAAATGTACAATTATGAAAGTAAAGTTATATGATGAGTAAGCCAAGAATAAAGATGATATGAAAAGTAAGAAAAATATGATATATGACATCAATTATGACTTATATGATTTCTATTGATGATGTAAATTTTATGTCTATATTCTTATGTGTATGCATGATTCATGCTATTATGATTTTCACATCAATGTGTTAATTATGGCTTATATACTGAATTTTCATGAGCTCACTAGAGAATTGCCTACCTTGTATTTGATCATTTAGATAATTAGGGATAGGATAAATGACGATGGATGCCATGGGTGGTAGCAGATGCTTGTGATAATATTACTACACATGTCTTTGCTAGTTTATTTTTGGTCCCTTCTTAAGAATCTATGAATTTGTAATAAAGATTTTCTATCTTTAGTGAACTTCTATCAGTTGTTTTGAGATTAGATTTTGGCTTTATTTTAAAGACTACATTTTAATAATAGTGCATGTTTTTCCTTTCACTATTTTGTGTTTAAGTGATTCGAGTCAAATAGCTAGCCAAAATTTATGTCCAATCAGAATATGTAAATAGTTATGTGTGATAATTTTCATAAGGGCATTTGGACATGGTTTCGTAATATGTTTTTGGAGGTGTTATAGGTGTTTGAGCCCAAAGATAGGACTCTTTTGATGTCCTAAAGTGTGTAAAAGAGTTCATGTGCAAAGCATCATAAGCAGCTGCCACACCATCCAATATAGGATCAAGTAAGGTTATATGTTTTTCATCAATTAAAATGTTTATTAAGTGATTTATTATGCATGATGATGTAGATGCCTCCACAACATGCATCGGCTTCATGAGGTCAAGGTCGTGATCATGGTCCAGCAATCATTCTGGAGGTGGATCAAGATGCGGGCCAAGAGGCCCAAGGTAGTCAGGTAGTCAGTAATCCATCATTGTAGTTGTCACCATTCAATGATGTATAACCGTGTCAAGAAGCTACCAAGGATATAATCTAGCCATTCTTGAAGCTGCATCCACCACAATTTGATGTCATTGATGACTTCTATAAGGCAGACTGGTGAATCAACTCGATAGAGCACACTTTCATATTGATGCAGTGCTTGGAGGGCAAGAAAGTATTATATGCAACTCATTTTCTCATTAAGACTGCAGTGGAAGTCAATGCAGGTTACAAAGTTTGTCAACCAAGAAGATATCTCATGGGCCAGTTTTAAGAAGAAATTTCAAGCTCGCTACTCTCCAACATACCAATGCAACCAAAAGCAATAGGAATTTCTATAGATGCAGTAGAGGCATATATGCGCTAAAAGCAATAGGAATTTCTACAGCTGCAGCAGAGGCATATGACATTGGTTTCATTCAGCTGGAGTTGTATTGCACCTTGATGTTGATGGGCAGTGAACATGATGATCGTTTCATCGATGGACTCAACCCTGGATTTAGGATGAAGACTCTACCAGGGAACCATCGATAAGGTGGTACAATTGGCCACATGTTTGTAGAGGTATGATACAAAACGCCAACATAACCTGAGGAGGAAAGCCCCAATGCTACCTTGCATGCATAATAGGTCCAGGTGGGACTACAAGCATCAACATCATGGTGCTACAGAGAGATAATCGTCGAGACTAATGTGTGAGGCCCTACATTCCTTGTGATGCATCACCACCACCACAGTCTCAACAACATCAACAATGACAAAACCTGCAACAAAAAATAGAGGTCCATTCCTCCATTGCGGCATGAACCATCCAGGCGACTTTCGAAGGAAGACAAGAGCTTGCATCTAGTGTGGGAAATATGGGCATCACATCCGCGATTGTCGTGATCGAAAGAAGAGTGGCCAGGAAAACTGACACAAGAGGTGCCAACACAATAGTACAGTACACACTACAAGAAAAATGCAAATTTGTTGTAGAATTTTTTTACGGTCGAATATTCCTCACAATTTGAGACTGAAATTTTTGATGAAAAAAAAATCCAATGAAAAATTTGACGATTTATTTATCCATCAGAATTTCTAACAAGCTTTTAGTCTGTTAGAATTTTTGATGGAGCTAGATGCTGTCAGAGATTCTAACGGATACATTGTCTGTCAGAATTTCTGATGGTTGGGTACGTCCAAAATTTTGACGGGTGATAATCCGTCAGAACTTCTGACGGAATCATGACCATTAAAAATTTCGACTGCTAATCGCCCATCAAAAATTCTGATGGACGACGGATCCATCAGAATTTTTGACGAATTCAAACTCATCAAAATTTCTGATGGGCAAGACCGTCAGAAATTTTGACGGGCGCAATACTCGTCAGGATTTTTGACAAATATTACGCCCGTTAGAAATTTTGATGGACTTGAAGTTCGTAAAAATTCTAACGGACTTAAAGTCCCTCAGAAAAAAATGGCAACCCGTGACTTTCGCCCGTGAGTACATAAAACCCGTTGGGGGGAAGAATTTTTTTTTAATTTGGGAGGGAAATTTCCGCCCTAAATTTCGTCACAAATGCAAATATAAATAGTTTCACCTTCTCTTCTCCCCCTACACGAAATTTTTGTGTGCGCCTTCTCTCATTTCCTTTGTCTTCTCTCTCGGATCTAAGGTCATTTTTATATTTTGTTTTGGCTGAGCAGAGGTCGCCGGACCCGTGCACTGCCTATCACAGGGGTCGTCGTGATCCTTGTGACAGGAAGCGCAGGGGTCCAGCTCGCACAGGGGTCGCTGTGACCCTGCATGAGCTCGCGCAGGGGTTCGCAAGACCCCTACACAATCTTGTGCATGGGTTCTGAACCCCTACCATCAGAGATTCTGACAGATACATTGTCCGTCAGAATTTCTGATGATTGGGACAGTCATAAATTCTAACGAGTGATAATCCGTTAGAATTTCTGATGGAATCACAATCGTCAAAAATTGACGGTCAATCGCCCGTCAAAAATTTTGATTAATACTGCTCCCGTCATAATTTCTGACGGGCAACATCCATTAGAAATTCTGACGGATTTAAAGTCCGTCAGAAAAATTTGGCAACCCATGAAAATTAATTAAGTGCATGCATTATTTATGTTAATTTTAATTAATGTTTTATTTAATGTTTGTTAGTTTAATATCTTAATTATGTTGACTAATTTAATATAATACTTATGCTAATTCAATGCATTAGTTTAATGTTGATTACTTTAATGTCTTATTTATGTTATTTAATTTTATGTTAATATCTTATTTATTATTTTATATGATAATTGTTTACTGTATTTTGTTATTTTTAATGTCACTTGTTGATTTAAGCTATTAATTTTTTGTTATTTATTGTTAGAACTAGTTAATTGATTGTGAAATTGCTTGAATATTGTTGTATTAATTTAATAATTATATACTTTATTGCAAAAAAAAATGTTTCCTCCAAAAACTCGCCGGTGGATGTATAATAGAACTAATCCTAGCCGTAGAGGACTTATACAAGAATTAATTAATAGAGTTGAATATTTCATAAATTTTTGTGTTAATCATCTAAGTATATGCGAGAAGGAAATTTGGATGTCCATGTTTAAACTATTATAGTACAAAATTTCAATCAATTGAAATTGTTAAAGTTCATTTATACAAAAAAGATTCTAAACCTAATTATTGGTATTGGGTCGACTTTGGAGAAGAAGAACCTATTTTTAATTGTAATAAAGAGTTATTAATCGATTTGCAATAGAAGATGATGTAGTTCATAGATATGAGACTTAGTTTACGATGCTACAACAACACAATATGGAGATGTTAGATTTCGTGAAGAGTCACCTAATGAAGAAGCTGAAGAATTTTATGAATTATTAAACACTTCAAGTCAACCGTTATGGCCGGGGTGTGAAAAACATTCTCAATTATCATTGGTCGTTCAAATGTTGAGTCTTAAATCAGATCATAATATATCACATGCATGCTTCGACGCTATTGTGGAAATACTGAAGGAGGTGACACCGACAGAATAACGAATTCCATTGAATTATTATAGAACAAAAGAAAAAATAGTTTCTAAACTTGATCTTTCGTCAGTAAAGATAGATTGTTGTGAAAATGGATGCATGTTATTTTACAATGACGATATGAATTTGAGAGAATGCAAAGTTTATAATGCTGAGAGGAACAAATTTTCAAATGTTATGGGTAGAAATAAAAATTCAATTCCAGCGAAAAGAATGCATTATTTGCCTCTTATCCTAAGACTTAAATATTATATTCTTCTATAGGTTCAGCTTAATTTATGAGATGGCATGCCGAGCACAATACCGAAGAAGGTGTTATGTTACATCCATTTGATGGTGAGGCATGAAAATATTTTGATCGAATATACCTAGATTTCACAAATGATCCTAGAAATATAAGGCTTGGTTTATGTGCAAACAATTTTACTCCATATACTCAATCTTCGACTCCTTATTCTTGTTAGCCAATGATAGTTACTCCATATAACTTACCTCCTGCAGTATGTATGATTGCTTCATATATGTTTTTGACTTGGATCATTTCTGGTCCTCATAATCCCAAGCATAAGATAGATATTTATTTGCAACCACTAGTAGACGAATTGAAAACTTTGTGGAATGGTGTTTTGACATATGACGTGTCAATGAAACAAAATTTTACAATGAAAGCAACATTAACGTGGACAAGTAATGATTTTCCTGCAAATGGAATGTTATCAGGATGAATGACAACAGGTAAATTAGCATGTCCATATTGTATGCATAAATCAAAAGCTTTTACTCTAAAATATGGAGGGAAAAAATTCTTGGTTCGATTGTCATAGACAATTTAAGCCTATGTACCACACTTATCGAAAAAATAAAAATATCTTCAAGAATCAAAAGATAGTTCATGTTTTGCCTCCTCCAAGAATTTGTGGACATGAATTAAGTGATAGTTGTCTTTTAAAGGTCACTAAAAATCATGACATCAGGCATCAAGGTTATAGTATTTATCATAATTGGACTTAACAAAGCATATTTTGGGATTTATCATATTGGAAGGAGAATATTATACGCATAATTCGAATGTCATGCACATCAAGAAAAATGTCTTTGACAATATATTTAACACCGTCATGGATGTTATCGGTAAGACAAAAGAAAACATAAAAGCACGAATGAATTTGAAAGAATATTGTCGACGTCCATAATTGCACATTGTTAGTTTACCAAATGGTAAAGTAACGAAACCAAAAGCAAATTATACTTTTACGCGAGAACAAAAGGTAAGTGTTTGTAGATGGGTGAGAGATTTAAAAATGTCCTATAGTTATGCTTCAAACTTGGTTCGATGTGTAGATTCAAATCAATTGCGTTTGTCCGTTTTCATATATTCATGGAGAGTTTGCTTCCAATTGCAATCATTGCCGGATAAAATATGGAAGCCTCTTACCGAACTGAGTCAATTTTTCAAGAAATTTTGTTTAACAACACTGACGATCGATAATATAGTAAAATTGAAACAAAATATTCCTATTATTTTAGGTAAATTAGAAAGAATATTTCCACCTAAATTTTTAATTCTATGGAGTATTTACCGATTCATTTGCCTTATGAAGCCAAAGTAGGTAGACCAATTCAATATAGATGGATGTATCCATTTGAGATGTACTTAATAAATTAGAAAAATGGTCAAAATTAAAGCTCGAGTTGAAGGGTGAATATGTGAAATGTATTTGACTCAGGAAATATCTTATTTCTATTCTTACTACTTTGAGTCTCATGTCAAATGTGTAAAAATAAGAGTTCGACAAAACGATGATGTTGCAGAAGGTATATCGTGGTCTGAAAAAACTTTATCAATTTTTAAACATCATGGTCGTGCTTATGACAAATCTAAAAAAGTGTTGCCTAAATGAAGCGGAGCTAAAGTCAACAACAAATCACGTTCTCTTAAAATGTGAAGAATTACAATATTATATCAAATGAGTGATTTCTCAAAATTTATTTTGATAACATTATATTTTAATGATACATACTAATTATGATTTTTAGCCTTTTTATGGAATATTATAATATTCTTGATGAGCAAGTTCAAGAACGATTAAAGAATAATTTTGGTGCGTGGTTTAAGAATTATGTAAGCATTTTTAACATTAGTTTTATATTAAGTGTGTTATTTATATACGTACGTTAAATAACTGAATAATTTTACTTTTAGGTTCACTATTCTCAAAATATGATTATTAATCCCTACTTACATGATCTAGCATGGGGCCTAGTCGATAAGTCACAACTTGGCCAATTTATTTCGTGAATGGATACAAGTTTCACACGGATAGTTGGTCGCAAGAAAAAAAAAGACAATCAATAGAGGTGTATGTGTTAAAGGCTCGACTGATGGCCAAAATGAAAATGGTTACTATGAGATTTTGAAGGATGTCATTGAGTTACAATATTCTAGAGGGTTAGACAATAAAGTTACTCTATTTGAATGTGTTGGTTCGATTCGAAGAAGAATAGAGGAACAAGAATTCACAAAGAATATAAAATTTTTGAACTTCGTGATACTAGACATTGTGAAATGTTTTATCCTTTTATTATCCCTTCATCAGTCAGACAAGTTTATTATTTAATTTATCCAGAGATGTTGAAGGACAAAGTCCAATGGTGGGTGGTAATAAAAACTAACGCAAGAAGTCGAGTGGAAACTGAAGGTTCTTTAGAAGTTGTATTTCAAAATGACTTGACTACTTTCATTGAGACTATCATGGACATTGATTTAATTGAAGATTTGCGTGATGATGATCAATTATTTGAAGAAGTTGATGATGTCGATCGCAACGAAGAAGATGATGATGTTGAGTTAAACGTAGAAATCTCACCCGATGAAGATGAATATAAAACTTCATCCACTTCAGAAGATGAATATGAATCATGCTATAACTCTGAGAATGATGAATAATTATTTTGTAGTACCTTTTATATTTGTCAATCATCTTCAAGAAGTTGATGAATTGTTTGACCACTCATCTTCACCAGACGAAGTTAATGAAGTTATTTCCTATTCGACATCTTTACCTTCTCGTGAGTGTTTGAGTATTAATATTTTTGTTTGTTATATTTTTTTATAATCATTATTGTTGTTTAAAATATTTTTTTCTTTATTGTTATAAGAGCATCCAGACATTAGGAAATGATTTTCCAGTTACAAATATCATTCTCATGACTATTTTCATGTTATGCTTGATTAACTTAATAAATGCATATTTGTGTATATATATATATATATATAAATATATATATATATATTATTTAAAATTTGTATTGTTTCTCTTGTATAGACATTTTCCCAACTTCACAACGAGAAAGGAAAAGACAAAGAGAAATCTGCTAGATCATCTGCTCGTCCTAATAATGATATTGAATAGGGAAGAGAAAATTCTTCCAGAGGAGTTAGAATATTAAAAAGACGTCCATCAGCACATATTGATGATGAGTCATTATCCAGCGCGTCATCACCCGATATTGATGATGCACCAACACAACTACCAAATGATAATGATTATGTTTGAGATATTAACACTTCAAGCTAACAATATAAAGTATATTTGCAACCCGATGGATATTCTGGGCAAGTTAAAGCATTATTAATATAACTTTTTTTTATGGATGTCAATTTAATTATTTAATGTATAGATTTGTGCCTTCGAAACTTGCTACCACTGCTTTTAATAAAGTTATTCGGCAAATATATGAACAATCTTGGCTTTCTTGGAAAGAAATACCTATTGCCACAAGACAAATGTGGTTTAGAGAATTTCATGTTTGTTTTATAATTTTATCTAATTGAATAATAATATTTATGTTCTAATTCATCAAATTTTGAAGGCTGATATTTGGTGGAATGTCGAGAATAATGAAGTTATGTGAAAAGCATTTAACACTCGGTGTTCAAAAAAATTATGTTCATTGTTATTTGAAGCACATGCCTCACAAATTAGGCCTAATTGGATTGGCGAGAATGTATGAATTGAATTACTTTCTAAATGGTCCACTGAGATATAAAAATAAATGTGAAAAACCGAAGGCTAATCGTGCATTTGATCAAGGCGCTTGTCTATATGCGGGTGGTTGTATTTTTAGGGGTACCACCGCCAAAAAAATGGCATGTTAAAATGTTCTATTATGTTATGTTCAAATGTTTTATTCTGAAATAATTGTTGATAAAATTTCCTTTAGGAATTGGAGTGCAGTGAAAAATTGACAGAAGATGAAGTTTTTTTTGAAAACTCATCACAAAAAAGATAAGGGTTAAGTTTTAGAATTTGCGAAGATAACATATGTAAGATATTATTTAATTTAATATTTGATTCAATATTTTATTTTAGTTATTTTTTATTTATAATTATATTTCAGGAAGGATTTAAAGCTAAACATGTGGAGCATATCACTCAAGTTACATAAGAGGGAGGCACACCAAAGTCAACTAGAGAACTTTGGAGGGAACATGTCGGCACGAAAAAAAATCGTGTCTACAGTTTAAGTTCATCTGTGCCTCATGTTAACCTAGGATCAACACATAAATCTGTGTTGGGCTATTCAAGTGAAGAACTACAATCGACGTGTTGACGAACGACTTAAACAAATGTAGCAGCATATGTAAGAACGAATGGAACAACGATTGGAAATGCAGTTGGAACAATCTCGGCAAGCGCAAAGAAGAGAAATAAAAGAAATGATAAAACATATGATGAATAAGGAAGCAAATGAAGATACCGATGAAGATAATGATATGTAAAAAATATTTGGAAGGAAATATGTAAATAAAAATATTTATGTAAATTATCATTTTTTATTTTTTATAAATTTCTGACGAAAATATATTCTGTAAAAAATTCTATGGTCTCGTTAGAATTTTTGATGGGCTTCAGGCCCGTCAGGAATTCTGACGGGCAGCTGAAAAGTAACAAATTCCGATGGGCCAGGCTCGTCAGAAATTTTGACAAGCTTGTCCCCGTCAGGATTTCTGATGGATTTTTATTTCGTCATTTATTCCCTCATAATTTTTTATGGAATTTGTATCCATCAGAAATTCTTTTGCAAAGAACATTTTTTTAGGTTCGGAATCCGTAAGAAATTCCGTCAGAAGTTGTGTTTGTAACTGATTTTATAGAAAATTCCATCAGAAATTGACACATTTCTTGTAGTGGCGATGTTTATAATGTGCAGGCAGACGTAGCTCAATAGGATAACAATGTCATCAAAGATACCCTATTCATTGCTGGACTTACCTCTACATTATTTGATTTGGGTGTTACACACTTTTATTTTTGAAGATTGTGCTGCTACTTTATGTGTACCTTTGTAAGATGTAAGTTATACCATGAATGTAACAACACCTATGGGTACCATCCACATTGTGAAATACATACCCAAAGTACCAATGGTTGTGGATGATAAAAACTTTTCAACTGACCTAATTGTCATACCTATGGTGGTTTATGATGTCATCTTAGGTATAAACTGATTGTCATACAATAATGTCTTTGTAATTTGTAAAGAAAAGAAAATAATCATAGTTACTCATGACGGACCATGTGCAACTATCAAAGGCACGACATCCACGGAATATAAGGTTATTGTATCTACTATCAAGGCCCACAAGATGCTGAAAAAGGAATGCAGAGCCTACCTACCCAACATCATCAAAATATATTCCCCTTCTAATGACCTGCAGCATATTGAAGTTGCTAGGGAATTGCATCTTCTAATTACCTCATAGAAGAGAGATAGACTCCACATCAATCTCTAAAGCTCCATATCAGATGGCACTGGCGGAGATGCAAGATCTAAAGAAGCAAATATAAGATCTGCTAGACAAGGCTTTATCTGACCCAACGTTTCACCTTGGGGCGGGACGGTCTTGTTCGTGAAAAAGAAGGATGGATCCCTCATACTCTACATCGACTACAAAATGTTAAGTAAGGTGACAATGAAGAACAAATACACACTCCTGTGCATGGACGATCTCTTCGATCAGTTGTCCAAAACTTCTAGTTTATCCAAGATCGACCTACGAAGTGGTTATCATTAGATCAGAGTATTGATAAAGACATACAAAAGACCACCTTTAGGTTCGGATATGGCCATAATGAGTTTTTAGTGATGCTTTTTTGGCAAATACTCATGCAACATTCATGGATCTCATGAATAGAGTCTTTAGATCTTATTTAGATCAATTTATAATTGTGTTTATGTATGACATATTGATCTATTTTGAAAGCCTAGAACAAATAAGGAGCATCTAAAAATCATGTTGGAAACTTTACGACATAATCAACTCTATGCAAAGTTGTCTAAGTGTGAATTCTATCTAGAGGAGATCATGTTTCTTGACCACATCTTCTCCAAGAAAGGCATATCAGTGGATCCCGATAAAGTTGAGAAAATTTTCATTGGGCTCAACTAAAGAATGTGACAGAGATTCACAATTTCCTCGGGCTAGCATGTTACTACAAACACTTCATCAAAGATTTCTTGAAGATTGCATCACCACTGATGAACCTTACTGAGAAAGGCGTAAAGTTCATCTAGTCACCAAGATGTTAAGAAAACTTTCAAGCGTTGAATATAGACTGACCACTAGACCCATTCTCACTATTCCCTCAAGAAGCGGTGTCTCACGCGCTTATATTTTCCTAAGTGCGTGCGACCTTAGTTCCTTTACACCAAGAAACCAAATAAGCCTAAAATTTGTCCAAAACGTTAATGTTTGCCAAAAGTCGTTCCTTCAAAGGACAGCAGAAATATGGGGAAAGGAAGTTATTTTATTGCAATGAACATTTCACAAGTACAAATAAGACATAAACCCGCCCATACAAGTCTTGTCCCAATTCCTGCACTCTCTCTAGCCAGTTGTCAAACACTTCACATCACCCATACATGTAACTACTCATTACAACTTTCCAAGGAGCTATCAAACACCCCTTTTGACTTACAATACCTTCCTCAAAAACCCCTAACTGCCGCTGCAACCGTTCCGCATTAGTCCTGCCCGCCGATCCATGTCCCAGCTAAACATCTCCGCACGCATGGGCGCGCAGATGAATTTTCCTGGACGCGCGCATTACTCTCGCCCCTGCAACTGCCGCTTCGCTGCTGCTATGCTTCCCCCTGTTTCCTTGCGCCACACACCAGGCATGCCTTATGTTTCAAGGTATTTCCGAGTTGTAACTGCCAAGACCTTGTTTATGTAGTCCTGTCAGAATAGAGTTCGCATCAGTGGGCGCGCCCGTGGAAACATCGATGCACGCCTAGGCGTCAGCCTATTTCCATCAATGCATTGCCTATCCGCATAGGCAACATTCCTAGCCACCTCCGCTTACTCAAGCCTTCGTTGTAAACGTCAACGCACCATGGGCCAAATGCCTAGAGCATCACATGTGGGTATTTGGTCTACATCGATGATTGCAGTAGAGGGCTTGGATGTGTATTCATGCTGCATGGAAAAGTATGAGTGTATGCTGAAGAAGCACGAGGAAAATTATCCCACTCACGACCTGAAGCTAGCAGTAGTAGTATTTTGGACTGAAGATCTAGCGACATTACTTATATGGTGAGATGTTTAAGGTCTTCATCAATCACAAGAGTTTGAAGTACATTTTCTCTCAGTGCGACCTCAACATGAGACGATGTAGTTGGATCGAGTTCTTGAAGGACTTTGGGTTCACCATCAACTATCACCTAGGCAAAGCAATTACTAGTAATGTTATATTAAATTACTTGGGCCTACTACATTGTCTTATTCACCTATTTTAATTTTACAAGCAATATATATTTATACACAATGCATATTGCTTGTAAGTGACAATTTGGATTGCCTATCATAAAGGTGGCAATTCAAATTGTCACTTGAGTGGTGATCTCCTATAATTTTTTTTTCACATTCGTCCTTTAAAATTTTATTTAAATAAATAATAAAAATAATTATTTCTACTAATTTTAATATTGGTATTATTAATTAATTATAATAAATTATTCACATATTTTAAACAATAAATATTTTTTATTAATTATTAAAATATAATAATAATTTAGAATAAATATTATTAATTTTTTATTATCGGTTTTAAAAAATTATGTACTACTTATTTTATAAATTATTTGTTTGATGTATAAATTTTATAAGTTTAGGATATATGTTTGTAGTTCAAGTTCAAAAATTCAAATTAAATTTATATGAATTTGTAACATAACTATTTTGTTCAAGGATATTGTGATAAAAAATGCACATTATTTATAAATAATAAATAAGCTAATAGAAATTGTAAAATATATTACTTAATAATATACATTATCGATAATTTAATAAGTGACAATCTTTCAAAAAAAGAATGTAAATCGCTAGATATTGTGCAATGGCAATGAATGCAACCTTATATCCTAGTAGCCTGAGTCATTGAAATATGCTCGAGCTTTTTTGTCCGTTGGAATCTATTTTCTTAGCTTTCAACTTACCCATAGAGGATTAATATGAAAAGTCCAGGTGTAACGCCCTCAGGAGACCATCCTGCCACTTGACAGAATGCCCTCCTGAGTGCGTTACACATCATATTATTCTTTGACTTTAAGGTTGACACTAAGACTGGTCAACTAAATGCGGAATACATAAAATAAACAAAACCATAAGTCTTCATAATTCTTTTCATAAAACATAAATACGAAAAGCTTACATGATATAAAGTCTCATAGTCTCACGTCACATGATAGTTCATTTTCTTATTACAACTGAATAAAAGAGACTAGATTGACAGACATCATACTATGTACCACTACTCATGTGCAAACAGCATCATCACGAACATTTCGCCACTAGCACCACCAACAACCATGTCACCTTAGATCACTGATCTGCAAGATCCAAAGCAGGGGGAAAAACAAATCCATCATGAGCGATAAAGCTCAAATATGTAAGGCGCAATAGAAAGGTAATTTTCATGATAAAATCAAAAGCATAAGTATAACTACATCATCATAATTAAACATCATTATTCATAACATAAGGGTCATCATAAAATATCATATATACCTTTTCTATACTTTCTTTCATAGATCATCTTTCATCATAACATACTTTTCTTTCATGACGGTATCATTTACACTTCTGCTATGATTCATCATCATTGAATTCTTTCATCATAAACTTTACATTCATCATTAACTTTCTCTGAAATTAACATATATATTCCATACATAATCATCATTCCTTATAGCTAATGCAATATGCTCAATGCAATTATTAGCCAAGTGATTATCTTCTTAAGTTCTTCTTATCCCATTAATGACTTTGAGGTGAATTTGAGGGTTGCTTTGTTGTGATTTTGAGTGGCTCATGAGTCTTTAAAGGATTCACCAATAGGTTAATGGGGGTGCACAAGCCACGATCGAAAATGATACTCGAGAAATCCATTTGTTGCAAGGTGGGGAGAAGGCCAGGCAACAGGAACTAGGTAGCAGCTGATCTACCAGTCCCCCATCATCATTAACACTGTCACTCCCAAATATTTCAATGCATCGCGGCCTCATCATTAATTTTGTGAAGATGGTTAACCCTTTATCTTGTCCACATGTTAGTCCTTAAGATTACACAAGAATTCTACAACATCTATACTTAGAATAGGAAAGCTTCGACATGCATTGAACCTAGAAAATAGAGGTCACAGTCCGTGATAGGTCTATCACGACCCGTGAAGTCTTTGTCACGATCATGACCGAATGGTCATTTTTCTTTCAACATGGTCATGGCCCGTGACAAACTTGTCACGGCTGTGACCGAATAGGTGGTCTAAGTTTTGTGGTCACCGCTCGTGACAATCATGTCACGTCCGTGACCGTTCACATTTGAGGATCACGGTTGACCCATGTTCACGTCTCGACATCACGGCCCGTGATGAAGTCTTCACGGCCGTGACCGAGGGTTATTTATCCTATCATCTATTGTCACGGCCCATGATCAGATGATCATAGCCATGACCGAAGGTCATCTTCCTCGACTGCCACCGTCACGACCCGTGACATGTCCGTCATGGCCATGACAAAAAATTTCTTAGCGAATTTCGCCCCTTCTCTTCTCTGAACAGTTCCGAGATTCTTTCTAATAGGTATATCATTATATAGGGACCGATAACACTATGTTTTCTACAGTTTTCGGCCTTAAAATCTACTTCATATACATCTTACATTCATATAAAGATCTATCTCTAATCAATCCACATCATATAGAGAATAAATCCTTTCTAGGGCATAAACATCATATATTCATCATGGGGAATAAAAAATCAGAATCTCAAGGCATATTATCATCATATAGAATTCGTCATAATATCATAATCAAACCTAAAATGGATTGACTATCATGAAAATACATTCTAAAGGGATCCGCCATGTTACATACCTTGTTTGCAAGATTTTCCCTTTTCTCCTTCGTGCCCTAGTTCTTCTTCCTCAAATTCCGGAATCTCTATCACGTTCTTCCCCTTCACGATCTCCTAAGGGCGTAA